>CM039471.1:5951258-6194994 GCA_022433065.1 Begonia loranthoides
ATTTATCTATATATATATATATATATATATATATATATATATTCATAGAACATATTTAAAACTCGAGAATACATATATTAATTTATTATTAAGCTCAATCGTGTACATTTATTTTTATGTATTGTTTGTCGTTAACTATAGTAATGAAATAGCTGTATATGTCATATCTCTGAGCGTAAAACCTTAAACCTGATCAGGGTCGTTGTGGTTGTTGCGATCCATTGAGTATTGTCATTGTTTATTTTTGTAATTATGTAAGATCGTTTTGTCACTTACTCTACTACCCGATTTCTAACTTTTTCATATAAGGTGTTTGTTTTTAAATAAATTTTATAATGTTCACATATTATATAAATTACATGTTGAATATAAAATTTAATTCTTACTGAGTTTAGTTGTCTCACCCCAAATGACTCTCCTCTTTTAGAAAATAATCAAATTGAGTCTCATTTGCCACTGCAATAGTAGATTTGAAGAATTCTCTGACCAACTTAGTTTTCTTGGAGAGTTTAGATTAATTTTCTTCGTGAAGTTTGTATTTTAGAATTATTTCTATTTCAAAATTTTACTTCCCCATAGTTTTGGACATTATTTATTTTTATTTTCTTAATGTTGCTATTGGACATTTGTTTTGGGTCTGGTTTGTAAAATAAATTTTAAATCTTCTGCTGTTAATTAAGAGTTTAAGATAATGGTTAAACAGTTCAGCCCAATTATGGTTGCATCGTTTCATGTTCTGTCTTGCGTCTCCTTTGAGATGTGACAAATATCACCACAAAATTATTTACATGATTTAAAATTATGATTTAAAATTATTTACATGATTTCAGTTTTATCTGCATTTAAATATTTTTTTAAAGATAAGTTTACATCAAATAAGATTCTACTTAAAATTTTCCTTAAAAATCAATAAAAACATAATTTTTTCATATATAACCACGATATTGTAACATTTTGTAACAAAAACATGATTTTTAATTATTAAATCACTTAATTCAAATAAAAAATATATAAAATAAAACAATACAATATCTATTATTATACCTACCAGTACCTTCTTTCTTCAAACCTTGCACAGTGGTTAGGCTTTTTCTTCCGTTCTGCTGCTGTATTCGGACAACGTACTCTTTTGTCCGCGCTCCTGAGTCCTCGACATTTGCATCAGCAAAAAGGTATAATAAGCACACCAATACCCACAATCAGTAGGAAAGTTTATTTCATTTTCCAAATCATAGATAGACGCCATCAATTCAATTTATTTTTGGTCAATTTCTTTGTTCTCACCCGTTTGTATTCTCATTGTTTCCCCATCTGAGCTTATTGAGATCTATAGAGCCTATCGTAATCAACATAAATACAACATAATCAAGTTGTTGACGTTTTCAGAAAACATAAATCCAATGGCGATGATAACCAAACATTAACTACTAGACCCGTGAATGTTAGAGTGCAACATATTGAAGATCATTCTTAATACTCGCAACTCCATTAATGGATCTTTACGGATGCTTAATATAGTTAGAGATTTAATTACAGTTCCCAGCTCCTTTGCGATTAAAGCAACGTTTTCAATCACGAACAAATATCATAGTACAATTTGATTAAATGAGCATCACAGTCACATTCTCAAGGAGATCCGAGACACAACGAAGAGTGTTCGGCCCGAAATCGAACTGAACCGTTCGACTCTTTTTAATTATTTAATTTTTTTTATTTATGCAACGTAAGTCTTTAGGGAATTAATATTTGATAAGACCCGACCAAATGGCCTATACCAAAGGTTCAATAGTGATATCGAGATAAAACGTTAATATAAATATGAATAAAAATGTCAAAAATTCATTCAAACATTATTACAAATTTTTAATGTAAGAATTTAACTTCACCGACCTCTTAAATTAAAATATTGAATTAAATAATTGTCGGCTCAGTCCTGCAACGGTAACCGGTAAACCTCCAAATTACCACATGAATATATATGTTGTTGGAGTAAGTCGACTAAACTCAATAAAGATAGCATTTTATATTCAACAATTAGAATAAAAATAAATGAGTGAACTTGCTATGAATAAAATATTTATTTAAAACACAACAAAATCGACTAGTGAGACAAAATATGAAAAATATCCACTATATAAAACACATTCTCCAACCGTCCAATATGTGTATATAAAAACAGGACCACATTACGGTCAATGAATTGAATGCTTGAAATAAAACATGTTCAGTGAAAATAATAAATATAATATCATAAAAACAGACGATCAAAAAATAGACCTGTCGTTTTATATGAGAACGCGTCTCAAAATAGTCGTTTGAAAAATGATGAAATGTTGGACATAAAATAAAATATCTACCTCAGCTAGCCTACTGATAGCTGGGAAATGCTTAATCGTACAGGAAATTAATTGATCTAAACGGAACGCTAATTTGATTAACCAATTAAAATATATGAATTTTAAATTAATTCCCGTAAAACAATTTCCATAAAAATAATACGTTGAAATCCATAATCGGGATAGGAACCAACTCGAGAAAGTTTTAAAACAGTTCCCAACATATTCAAAACTATTTAAACTGCAAAGAATCGTCAACGGATCCCAGCCAGACGATTAATCCACGTGTCACCGCATATGGCGTTGATTTCTTTTAAATAGTGAAATTCAACGCATGACACTGTTCATAGCAGAAGTCTAGGCTTTCGTAGCTGGAAAAATCCTGCATTCCATAAATCGAAGAAATTCCAACTTTTCATCCTGTCTGACAAAACTCCGACTTAAACTTATCAAAAATACTCTAATTAACATTCCAAACATATAATCGTGCAAGATTTCCATATTTCCAACTTATAATCCAAACTTTAAAATTTTTAACCGCAAAGAACGAAAAATTTGAAAAGTCAAAATTTCTTTAAAATATTCCAACAATTCTTTACCAGCCATTTCCACTTCTAATATTGATTGTAAATTGAAATCTACAACTCATCAAAAATTTCATCCCAAATTAAATGAAAATCTAAAAAAATTCTCCAATGAATTCAAACGTAAATCCATCAATTACCTCTACCTAAACTAATTTTTTCAACAAAGTCTACTTTGTTGTTCACAACCTTCAACTCTTCCCACACAAAATTTACAGAGCCTCTTCCTTCCTTCGCAACTCTACTCTATAATTTCTCACCGTAGAAAACACAAAGGAGACAAGTGTTTCATTTAAAGAAGGAAAGAGTGTTGTGTGTGGGGTGAAAGATTTATTGCAGAAGGTAGAAGTGTTATGTGTGGGGTGAGAGATTTATTGTGGAAGGTAGGTGATGTGAACTGGAATCATTCTATTATTGATCAAGCCTCAAAGAATATAATAAAGTTACTCAAGGTCAAGCATAGGTGGAAGTTCAAGAGCAAAAACCCCAATTCAAAAAGATCAAAGGAAGTCCATTTGCTTATTACAATGGAAAGAAGCCCATGAAGACATGCTTGAAAGAAAAAAGTCAATCAAAAGCTATCAAGCCAAAGATCAAGGAAACTTTTTAAATCGACCAAAAATTGCAACCAAAAGATATTGAAGAAAGAGAAAGATATTATCTCTTAAGATAGTAGTTAAAAAAAGATTCACTTATCTAGGAGATTTAGATCCACTTATTTAAGAGATCTAAATCCACTTATTTAGGTTATTTTTTTTATTTAGTTTTTTTTGTTTAATTTATGTTTGTAAAAGGCTATATAAAGCCACCTAATTTTATGTTTTAAACAGTTGTTGAATTTTGATAAATAAAGCTTTTGCTTTTTGGGAATTTGAGAGATCATTTTTCTTCCTTTGGTGAGTGATATCCAAAGAACCCTTTGGTGAGTTATATCCAAAGTCTCTTTCGTGTGAGTTATACCACGAAAGAAACTTGCAGTCGCGTCCTTATCCAAGGAGGTGAGAAGCGTTGCGTTCATCCATCACGTGAGTCAGCATTCCGTGCATGCATCAGTAGACTTTGAAAATTGAGGAATTCTCAGCCCCACAACCACGTTATTTCCAACCCACCTTGCCTCACACAATTCAAGACATCACAATCTCCCCCACTTAAGAAATTCCATCCCTGAAATTTAGAACAACCTCCAAGGTTTCACCAAATAGGTGGGGGTATTTTGTTGTCATCTCCAACTTAATTTCTCATGTAGCTTCTCTTTCACTATGGTTCTTCCATTGAACTTGAACCAAAGGAATTTTACGACGCTGTAGGACTCGGATCTCATGACCAAGTATCTTCTCAGGTTCTTCTTCGTAAAATATATCCTCCTGAATGGGCACATCCATCCAAGAAATAACATGTGACAGATCAGAGACATATCTTCTCAGCATGAAGACGTTGTGGACATAATTCAACTGCGGTGGTAACTCTAATCGACAAGCCACCACACTGATACGTTCAAGAATTCGAAAAGGCCCAATATATTTGGGAGTCAATTTTCCTTTTATGACAAAGCGACTAACCCTTGACGAGATCGAACCTTCAAGAACACAATTATCGACCTCAAACTCAACTTCTCTTCTTAGAAGGTCTGCATAATTGTTACGCGTTCAAAATTACTCAATAGGTTAACAAATAATCGTTGAAAAATCTTCAGAAGAGGAACTATAATCCAAAAGGAGAACTGATATGTCCCAAAACTCCAAACCAACAAACAAGCGGAAACTGTAATCGACGAATGCACAAATCCGACCACTAAAATTAAAACGCAGAGAACTCAACGTGTATATAGGTTTTGGACCTCAAATTTATAGGGCAAGTAGCTAACAATCTAAATAATAACACTTTCAAAAATCATGCCCAAATTCGTTATACACACAGAGTTATGACCAATTCAAGAAGCTGCTCAGAAATGGCTCTCTCAACGGAAAAAACTGTTTTGTAACTATCTCAATTAATGGATGAACAAATTGATCCAAAATAAACTCCAATCATCAATTAAATTCTCAATACTTCACATATGTCCAGAGTATGCTTATAACACAAAATTTCAATCCAAGAAGTTGCAAGAAACCAATGAAACAGGATGGAATCCAAAACTAGTCCAAAACCAACAAGGTTGATCAGCTAGCCCTAATTCTGAACATCAAAATTTAAACCGATATAACTCCACTTGCATACGGGCCGTGAAGCTCAAATTTACAGAATAAGTAGTAGACACATAATAGTAAATCACCAGTAAAAATCAACTTAAAAGGCTTCGTTTAAATGACGTTATGTGCGAGCGAAACTAAAGCTCGAATATGTGATTCTTGGAAAAACTGGTTTTGCGCCTCTCTTAGTAAAACGACCATAACTTTCAAAATACGAATCCAATTCACGCAATTCCACCCAAAATTTCACAAGAACAAAAGTACCAATAATCTCAGAACAAGAATACAGTAGAACCTTTAGGAAAAATGGACAGAATCGAGGCACCAAGTTGGTCCGCGTTCTCTCACTTGGCAAAGAGAGACGACTTGTTCGGATGTTTCTGAAAAACACCACTCCGACCTAGCTTTTGCCGTGGTCTTCTACCTCCATGCCACAAATACAACCTCAAAGTGAAGTTGCTGGAAGAGGTAGTATGAGTCTTCTCCTCCTAAGCCACGCAAGAACAAAGGAGAAGACTTATTGATGGAGGTGAAGCCGTGAAGGAAAACCAAGCCACCAATTTGCACTAGAGAGAACTCTCTAAACAAAGAAGCAATTTTCATGGCTTATAGAGCTCTGAGAGAGCTTCGATTTGATACCTTCTACGCCCAATTCTGACATCCGTAGCAAACGTTATGCTAATTTGAAGGTGCAGAGGTCAAAAAACCAATAAAAACATTGCATTCGTAAAACATATACATAACGAATTCGAAGTAATCATGAAACACAATTGATCGAGAACGCCATGCATGACAAATAGAGAGCTCCAGAGATGCCACGGTGTCTAGGCCTTTTTGCCTGGACGCGTGTTTGCCTGGACACCGCGTAAAAACGCGGTGCCTCAAATAAAAACGTGGTGACACCGCATAAAAACGCGGTGCCTCACGTAAAAACGAGGTGACACCGCATTTTTACACGGTGTCTGGCCCGAGACACTGCGTTTTACGCGGTGTCTTGACCACACATCACATTTTTAACTTGTTAACGGAGAACAAAAAACATAACTGCGATGTTTGCTTTGTTATTTTCCCATACGTCAGTGGTTAATTTGTTTAAAAAAATACCCTAGTGATTGACTTGTCATTGATCACAAACCACGATGGTTGATTTGTCATTTACCCTAAATAATATATGCTTGATTTCAGGAAATTAAATGCTTAATTTGTTAATTAAATAATGAATATAAAAATGCTAAAAATATGAATTGTCTTATTAGTTCATTTAAGTCACCAACTCTTACTGAAGTCCACGTGACATTGAAAAGTTTAATACAGAGAAAATGACAAATAATTTGACAAGTCAACTATTAAACTATTTTTACTAATAAATTAAATACTAAATTATAGAAAAAAGTTGTCACAAATATCCCTATCACATTTGTCATTAAACGTATTGATTTCGTTCCGCGATGGATCGAACATGTATTGATTTCAATCCGCTGTGGCACAATATTTTAAAAAATAACGTTATAATATCAATGTTCCTCTACGAATCAAAACATTTTCCACCGCAGATTGACCACAATCCGTCGCGGATTATAATGCTTCGTTCTAAGAAAATTTCTTTATTTTCGACGAGCAATGGTGTTCAATATTTTTATTGCCATGCAAATGCAATTGAAAATTATTGGAATTTCTCTATTTGCAATGGAAATAAAGACGTAAATTAATGCTTGCAGGATAAAAAATTTTCAAGAATGAAAAAAGAAGAAAAGTGAATCATAAGGGATCAAACCCTAGACCTGTTGCCTAAGTTGGCATATAAAAACCAATTGAGAAAAAGAAACTTTTTATAGAAGAAATGCAATCTCAACATATAAAATAATATGTTTACCTCTTCATTCCTCTCCCATTTGCCCAGATTTCGCAACACCTTGCTTCGCCATGGAAATACTATTTGCAGACACCATGATATTGCTTCTTTTTTGGAGACATGTCGCGCATGTATATTATGAGAAGATCAATGTGACTTGTACAAAAAAAGCTCGCCGTAGCAGGGAGAAACAGTCGTCTGAACGTGCAGAGCTTCATGGTTTTGAATTGTGTAAGGGAAATTGGAGGACGTATAAGTGTTTTTAGCTCTCGAAAGTGGGACAAGCTGCCTTCGTCAACTTGCCAACACGTAGATTCATACTAATCGGTCAACTGATAACAAAGTTATGGCCTTCTGAAATTTTTGAGTGAACGATCTCATTTTTTCCTGCCTGAATCTACTCTAATAAGCACCGAATGACAAAATAGATGTTTCCTACCTGTGCATCACGAAAAGACGATGGAAAACAAGTCATCAAGCATTCAAAACCTTTGAAAATGGAGAGAATTATCGATCTACAAAGATTTATCATTTCTTTAGGGGAAAGAAAGAAATTTCATTCTTATCAATATGCGGCAGATCATGGTCAATCTACAGAGGAAAGTGTCTTGATTAGCACCGAAACGTTGATATTATAACGTTATTTTTTAAAATACCGTTTCGCGGTGGATTGAAATCAATACATGTTCGATCCGCCGCGGAACGAAATCAATACGTTTAATAGCAAACGTGATAGCAATGTTTGTAATGATATGTTTTTATAGTTCAGTGATTAATTTATTAATAAAAATAGTTTAGTGGTTGACTTGTCATTAATAATAAGGTACGATGGTTGATTTGTTATATTGAATTAGAAATCTTACTTTATATTGTAAAATTAGAAGTTAAAAGAGCCGCTTTAGTTAAGTCAAGTACTTATCGCAATCATAACCGTACCAATGAATAACCTCACATAATTTGTGAAATAGAAATAAGAGAAAGTGATTCATCATAGGAATCTCCCATGTAAGAGTCGAAAATATAACTGCGTCCAATTTGATCAAAGTAAACAATATCATAATAATTGGATAAAAATTTTACTAGTCGCACTTGTCCCTGTTCTAAGGCTGAAATAGGTGTGATGGAGAGAGACGTTTTATGGTAATTTGAAGGCAGAAGGAATATTAAGTTAAGGAAAAATTGAAATATACATTCTATTTTTCTTTTTGTGTTTAGATCCTATTTTTCAGAGACGACGATAAAGGAAAGAGGAGGGAGTTACCTAAATAATCGGACGTACATGAATCTCCTCCCAAACTCCAAACCAATCAAACCCCAATTTCATTAGGAAAGATCAAGCTAACCATCAGAAAGCGCCGGAGATGTGAATGTGAAACCCTAAAGTTTACATGATAATTTGAACGGCTCTCTCGCTTTCTCTCCCTACGTTTCTCTCTCATCCTTTTTTTCCATCTCAGACAGCAAAAGGGTGTTCATCGTTTGGTGACTAACAATGAAGATGGTGGTGGAGAATTTAACAGGAACACTCTTTTACGTCGAAGCCGAAGACGAAGCGACAGTGGCTGATCTAAAGCAAAAGATTGGGACCCAGGAGAACCTCCCTTCCGACCGTCTGATCCTGATCACAGACGACAATCTTAGCCATCCAATTAATGGTGATTCTGATGGATTTTCCCTCGTTGATTGTGGGGTCAAAGATGGGTCTCATATTTATATATTTTTCACTCCCCTAGAATATGAACCGAACCATAAATTTGAATCCATGGTGGCTGATAGTATCCTAGAAATGCAAGAGCTTTTTTAACTCTTAGATTATTACCAGTTTCTTAAACCACATTAACAAAGGGATCATCTCTGTCAGAGCATTGCTATCGAAGGGCCGAACGTAATTCTCGCAACATATCTTGAAGATTATGTCTATCTGAGAAAACTGATCGTTGAAAGGAGAAGGAATTTATTTGATGTTGTTGAGGTTGATTTTAGTGCCTCTATTGATAATTGATTATTTTCTATGTGTAATCCATCTATTACTGATGCCAATCCATGAACTGAGAGAAACTGTGTGACTTTGCAGCAACACCAAGAATTTTTTCTGTCTTCCTTTTGATTTCTTCAACTGGCTCTTGTGGACTCCTTGAATGGAAACTGTGTCCAACCCAGATGAAATGATGCAAGTTAATGTAGGAAATAAATATCATTATTAGTTTTTGTATTTTCTATTTTATTCAAATCGGTAATTTTCATACTCACTCAATTGTAATTGTTGTAAGTAGGTTCATAGTCTCTTATAATCTATAGCCTTCACTTTGGTGGGGCTTCGCTATTGAAGGCATTGATAATATAAAAGTCTTTTCATATATCATGTCTAAGGACTAAATTTGACCTGTACTGAAAAATTTTCGGTCTTTTGAAAAAATACCTCTAAGAAGAGCTTTTAGGGATCGTGCACCTACAGCACCAGCTGAACAGATGGCTGAGTCTCAGCCAATGGATCCCCTTACTGTTTTAAAGGACGCATTACAAAATATGCTTAAAGATGACAGAGTTTAGAACTCTATGCCTCGTCGAATGGACTTTTTCAGAGAATTGAGACCCTTAAATCCCCCAGTATTCTAGAGAATATCATACTCTCTTATTGCTAAAAATTAGACTCTCTTATTGCTAAAAATTGGCTGAATGTCATGTAAAATAATATGGATGCTCTTGAGGTCCAGCTGAATTCCGAGTGGGTCTTGCGTTATTAATTTGGACGATCACATGTTGCTGTTGCAGGATTGAGCATGCATTTCTCTTAATATTTTAGTATTTTATTTCAAGAATGTTTGTGTGGTTAAACTCTTTTATTTAAAATTTGTAATAATATTTGCATTAAATTTCAAAAATTTTAGCACTTTTATTTCAGACATATATTATCACTTTATTTCGATGTCAACATTGGACCTTCAGTATAGCCCATTTTAATCAGGCCCTTGCAAATATTATATTTCACAAAAGTTTCCGCTGCATAAATAAATAAGTAAATAAATAAAAAACTAAAGGGTCGAGCGATTCGGTTTGGTTTTGGGCTGGATCGCTCTCCATTCTATCTCGGGATTCTTCCGTGATGAGAAAGAATCTATATGTACTTGTACTTCCTTTATTATTATTCTTCCATCTCTTCGCAAATTGCATAAGATTAAAAATACAGAAAATAATAATGAAGATCTATTTCTCCTTTAGTATAAGAATGCTAATATCACGAAAATAATGTTAGTTGTTTGCTTTGAAGATCGTGATAACTTCATGCAGGATGAACCTGTAAACTGTAAATAAATTAACAGGTCTCTCTCTCGTGTTGTCCAATTAAATACTCCAATTTCCAACCATCAAGGCCCATTTACCCTGCTCCATTTTGTTTCCTTTTAAACGCTACCTGATAACAATATTTTTGCCGCCAAAGAAGAAAATGCGGGGAAGAGAGATGAGAATCGATTGGAGAGTTGACGATTTTCAACTATGAATTTGTATTCATCATGTTCAGACTAACAATTTTTGTGAAAGTAGCTAGTAAGTAAATCCGTTTTTCATCTCCGATCTAGAATTTAAAAGTGGATTTAATATTGGCTTCGGATTTGAGCCTAAAAACTCAATTTCGTGGGACGTTTTTAGTTTATGTTGGTTGTATTGAAGTTTATGTAAGAGTATTTTTCGTTGGAAGTCGAAAACAGGTGAAACCGGCGTGTTTTTCGGCTGAAAACAACGCATGTTCATAAACCTGCTTGACCGCTATGCGACGTCTGGTTGACCAAGGATGACCCAACACGTGTGGGTGACACGCTAGTCAACCAGTTCGCGTGTTGGTCGACTCCAACGGTCAACCATCACTGTAGATACGGTCAACCACGGTTGCAGTTGCTGTCGACCGCACCCTTATGGGTCCACCGCCGTACTATTACTGGTCGACCTCGAAACTGACAAATTGTCCTGAAACTGTTTCAGGTCAAATGCAGAAGACCTCTGGTCAACTGCACAGTGCACTTTTGGGTTTTTTAAATTGTTTACATGTTGAATTGGTTACCAGTCCCGGTATTGGACCTTTCCATTCATTCCTCATGGATTATTGATGGAGATTCTTTATATTCGACATGATTCTAGGATTTGACGAGTTCACCAACTTCGAAACAATTCCTGAAGAGATAGTTGCATCGGCTAGAAAGAAAAACTGCTGCAAAGGTAGGAGTTTTATACTTTATGCACGATATTACATGATATGGTTTTCAAAATGTATTTTGTGGGTTGCCACATATGAAAAACACGACGGGAACTATTCGATAGAAAGTTAGGTTTTTATACTATTTATATATACATGAGTTTTATACATTTACGTTACGACATGGTTTTCTTAGTGTGATATGACTCCTTGACGGGAATTAGAATCCTTTGGGCACTTTGGACAGTTACAGTGTAAAAATATCACGAGGATTTCCCGATACATCTTCTACTGGGAGAAGATGTTTGGTTTGCGCGCTATGCAAAAAATGGGATTAGGACAATGTTGATGCGTCCTTGGATTTCGAATCCCTAAACCTAATCAAGGTGAATGTATTGGGTTGTGTTGTCGCTAACTATTTAGTCGACAACCCATGTGAGAGGTTGGATCTTTGGATCGCACTCACGGTATCTTCTTTCTAGCTCATGAGGTGTGGCTATTCTAGGTCGTCTTTCTATGGTTTGTTTCGGAGGGGTCCTTGTGCGACCCTCCTTTTTCACGATTCCTTGTTTGATTGTTGGAATAATGAAGGAGATTTATTTTATTATAGTTGGCTATGTATCCGACTAGATTTCGATGAATTGCCTCATAGGTGGCTCTTGGAGCCAGGTTTTGATAATAAATCATATTTCGAATAATTTTAAAAAATACATGCACTGCATTTAGTATATATACCTACTAAGACGATCCAATAAAAAAGTATATCACACGAATATCATTACAAATATTTAACGTTACATATTATTAATAGAGTACTACAAATTGAGAAGTAAGAGATTAAGATATTGAAAAAATTTATGGTGGAAAAAAAATAAAGGAGAAATGTTGTATTTATAGAAGAGAAAAAGAGAATAAAAGAAATAAGGAAAAAGAAAAGAAAGAGGGAGGAAAAAAAGAATTGGTGAAGAGATGGAGCAAAGCTCATATGTAAATACTTTTTTATATGTACTTTTGTTACATGAATTTTGTAACATTTCTTGATTTTTCATCAAACACTATACATCCAACAGACACACATGACATGTATATAATTAGTGTTTACAACTTTGCTCAAGAAACTATTGACTAAAAAAAGTTATGCAAATATCATAATTTGCTGAATTTAAATTTTAATGACCAATTTTGAGTTAATTAGTCTAGTTAACAATGAAATTTATCTAAAATAATTAGGTAGAGAATAAAAAAAACTCACTTAGAATAATGAGTGTTAGTTGAGCAACTTACTTTTTTCTATGAAACTTTCATCTAGACATTTATATAAATAGATAAAGTGCATTTGAAGATAGATGTGATAAACGAGCCAACCGAGCCTTGAAAAAGTTAGGCTTACCAAGCTTAGCGAGTTAGACGAGTTGAGCATAATGAGTTTAGCTAGCTTAACGGGTCGAACTTAATGAGTCGAGCCTAACGAACTCACCAAAAAATAAATCAGTCGAGTCAGGTTTGGTTTGCTACAGTATCAAGTCGAGCATACGGGTTGGCTCATTTAACGTCTCTACATAAACTTGCAGAAATATTTATCCTATTACAACAAAACTAAAAATATAGCAAATAATTTCCTATAATTATAAGATTGTAATGTGACAGCCTTAAAATGACGTCCACAATTTCAGGTATGAATTTTAAACGGGAAAATGACAAATCAACCATCATCCTTTACTGTTAATGACAAACCAACCATCATCCTTTTTTGCTAACAACTTAACCACTGAATTTTTAAAAATTGCCCTCACGAACATCATCGTTAACTTTCTGAAAATCATGTTAACCTTCTCAAAATCACAGTGCAAAAGAACAAATACCCATGGAAAAAAACGGAAGAACTCGTGATTTTAAAATAGATTTTCAGTGGAAAAGAGTTAATATTCATGGAGAATGGATTTAGAAGATTTTGGATTTAGTAAAAGAATAAATTTAGAAGATTTCGGGTTTTATAATTTAGAATATTTTGTAAAAGAATGTTAATATTTGTAGTTTTCGGATGATTTACAATTGTTTTACAGTCCATGAGAGAAACACAGTTTGTTTGGGTTTTTGTATGAAGAAGAAGAAGATAATGAATTTTTTTATTTGCAGACGAATTGCGGCAATTTGTCATGAGACGGTTGCGGTTCGTCGTGAAACCGCTGCGGTTCATCGTGAAACCGCTGCAATTCGTCGTGAAACCACTGCGATTCATTGTGAAACCTCCACGGTTCGTCGTCAAGCCACAGTGGTCTCATGACAAACCGCTGCGGTGTCAAAATTGGTCCGTGTCGCAGTTCGTAGAGTCTTTTGACCTCTTCAACTTCAAAGGACCATAATTTGGCGACGGGTGTCAGAATTGGTTCCATAAGATATCAAATCGAAGTTCTCTCGGAGAACTACAACTTGTTACTGGATTTACTCTATGTCTCACATTTTTCGAGGCCAAAATCGAGTGTTTAAGCCCTCAAATTTGCGATCAAAGATTTTAGACAAACAGCGAGTCATGAGAGTGCGGCGGTTTCACGACAAACCGCCGCAGTCTCATAACAAACCGCTGTGGTTCGTCGTCAAACCGCTGCGGTTCGTCATCAAACTGCCACGGTTTCATGACAACCGCGGCTGTTTCACAACAACCGCGGCGGTTTTATGACAAATTGTTGTGGTCGTCGTCAAATTATCGCAGTTCGTCGTCAAAACGCTAACGGCAAACGTGACAGCGATGTTAGCGGCGTCAATTTTTCGTAGTTTAGTGGTTAATTTATTAGCCAAAAAAAAAGATGATGGTTAGTTTGTCAAAAACAATAAAGAATGATGGTTGGTTTTCATTTTCCCATTTCAAACGAAAATCAATTAAATTGATTTTAGCACATACTTGTTACTTTCTATATAATGTTAAATAATAATGTTTAAATTCTTTTTAAATTGCTATATTTTCTTCTCCCACGTAACTTTGAATTACAACTTTATTGGTCATTCATCGTCAAATTGATTAAGAATGCATACCTTTATCATTTTTAAATTAATTTTTGTTTTATTTTTTTTTTGAAATTAGGCCCGATGAAAGAATAAACGCAAATTAACAAAATAGATACTGAACTATAGAATCAATGATAATACAATCACTAAACAATTTTTTACTAACACATAAAATACTTAATTATGAGAAATAGATTAATCAAACATTATTGTCACGTTTTTCATTAAAAATTTTAATTTTATCTTGGAGTAGTGCAGAATGAACTTCGTTCTGAAGAAATTTGCAATCGCCACAAGAATCACCAACAATCTTACAATTGCTACAACTCTGACTTTACCCATATCTATACACTTATTTATTGTCACGTTTGGTAACAATCTAAAAGTTTCACCCACTCTATTTGATCAATCTAAAGGGCAACAGTTCCATTTGCATAAATCACACCAGACCAGACTAAATTTGATGCAAACCATCAACACCTATTAGATTTCCATCCCCTAAATCCATGCAAATTTCTTTCATAGTTTTTTTGTCAGCCTTTTAAAAGAGAGAAACCAAAAGGAGAAGAAGAAGAAGAAGAAGGGGTGGAACGAGAATGAACTATGATTTGTAACTGTTTCTGTTCATAAATCAGCATATACTTATAAAAATCGTGGTTTTCAAGTTATCCAAATTCGATTTTGAATGAAATTTTACAAAACAGACCAAACAAAGGAACCTCGTTCAGAAACAATGACTTCTAGAAACTTGTTCATTCTGCCAAAGAAACCTCATTCAGAAACAATGACTTACAGAAACTCGTTGTTCCAATGCAGAATGAATTGCGGAACACATGTTCATTCTAGTGCTGAGTTTATTCCAGAGTTCTTTCTGGTTCCGGTGTGGAATTTGTTTTGCAAAGGAATAGTCTCTGGAAGTCATTGTTTCTGAATGAGGTTTCTTTGTTTGGTTTGGCTTGTAAAATTTCATTCAAAATCAAATTTTGATAACTTAAAACCACGATTTTGAAAAGTATGTGTTGATTTCTAAATAGAAACAGTTACAAATAGTAGTTCGTTCCGCCCCGAAACGAGGACGTCCTGCCCCGAAGCAAGTTCGTTCCGCCCCTTCTTTTTCTTCTTCTTCTTTTTTTGGTTTCTCTCTTTTAATAAGCTAAAAAAAACCTTGTAATGAAATTTTCATGGGTTTTGGGATTGGAAATCTAATGGGTGTTGATGGTTTGCACCAAATTTAATCTAGTTTGGCATGATTTAAGCAAACGGAATTGTTGCCCTCTAGATCGATCAAATAAAGTAGGTGAAAAAATTAGATTGCTGCCAAATGTGGTGATAAATTTATGTATAGACATGGGTAAAGTTGCAATTACGCCGATTGTAAGTCTGCGTGATTACTGTGGCTATTGCAAATTTCTTTGGATTTAAATTCTTTCTACACCTTTCTAGAATAAAATTGAAATTTTTAAGAAAACATGGCATGAATGTTTGCTCAATCTATTTTTTATTTTATTTATTAACAAAAATTATTTAGTAGTTGACTTCTCATTTGATTATATAGTTCAATAGTTGAATTTTTTTTATATATTTTCTTCTCCAATTTATTTCAATACTTTATTCACTCTATCACAAAGTTTTCTTTCTCTTACTTTTATATATTTTTACGATATTTTCATTGCGATGTGCATGTGTATAATACCACAAATGACTATGCGCACGCGTGTCACTTGATGACGTGCGCCTCCAGCGAGTGGATTTTATTTTTTTATTTAAAGAAAAGCAATATCACTGATTCAATAAGAAATTATAATTTTAAACGTGTTACATTTAATGCAATTATTAATTTTGTATGTTGTTTATCATATAGACTTTCTGCTGTACATAAAATAAAAATTATCTATTATTATTTATTATTGTATATAATTATTTACCTAGAGTGAAGACCATAACTAGTGTTTCAAGATCAAATTATTGTATATAAAAAAAATAATATTATGTTTACTCTATGTTCATATATTATATTCTTACTTCATTATATGTCAAATATTAATTGATATATTATATTAATTATACTAATTAATATTTAAAATGAAAAGTAAATGTAGCATTTAACATATAAAAATTATCACCAATTTCTTTTTTAGTATAAAGACTTTTTATGTCTTTTAATTTTGTTATTTTAAGAGACTAATAAAACCAAGTAATTTTGGCGATTCACTAAATTTTAGTCAATCTATTGTTTATGTTAGTGAAGAGCTTGTGGCTAACACGATGAATTTCATGAGTCAACTATTTATAAATAGCTGTCATAAGTTGTTTTAATATTTCATTTACAATTTTTTCATTGCCACGATGACTTGTTTTTAGTTATGAATTAAATTTATTTTTTATTTTATCGAAAGACTTTTTTGTTTCAACCAGAACAAGACTCGAGACAGAGCGTGAAACAAACTGACCCAAGAACGGATTAAATTGTTCAACTCTTAACTTTAAATGTCCAATGTAGACTTTGTTGAGTTATGGAGTCTAATTTGTTGATTAGGGTATTTTGGTAAATTCACCATATTTTCATAACCCTATTTCTTTATGTATATAAAGATGTAATTAGGGTTTTGGAGGTTGTGTTGAGAGAAGTAGAGAGAAACAGTGAGAGTGAGGCAAAACCAAGAAACAATTTCTGTAACTTTGATTTGATCATAGTGAAATCTGTTGGCGGCCAGTGGATGTAGCTCTCAAACTGAGAGTGAACCACTATAAACTGTGTTTTCTATTTTCTGTTTTTCTCGATCAATCGTTTCGATACAAGTCGGATTAAAGCGTCTAATCTCAACACCCTCTAATCCCTACAACTGGTATCAGAGCTTCAGGTTGAAGTAGTTTCGATAATCAGGGATTGATTTGTCGAAAGTATTGAACGAAGTTAGGGTTTACAATTTTGTGAAAAAAAAATTGTAAATTTGAAAAAAAAAAAAAAAGGAAAATTGGAGCTGCCCGGATCTGCCCGTCTGCTCGAAACCCTAGATCTGCCCTAAGTCTCCCTGCCTGCGCAGCGCTCCTTCTCTGACCAAAGCTACTGCCTGCGATCTACGTCTCCTCCGGCGAAGGTCTGCGATCTGCGTCTCCGACGAACGAAGCGAAGACAGAAGCCGCCGATTGTCTCCGCTCAGCAGCGACGAAGCCGTGTCGCGCCTGATCGGAATTCCGCGTCGCCATCCGTCAATCCGAAGCTCCCGCGCCACCGATCTGTTCAGCGAGAGAACAGAACCGTGCTGTTCGTCGATCAATCTGACCAAGAAGAAGAACCTTTCGTCGGTCGTCATCTGTTCCGACGAAGAACCGTACTGTGCCTCCGTCTGTCATCGTTTTTCACCGAGGAGTCGACGTTGAGATTGTGAAAAAATTGTTAATTTTTTGCTGAATATTTTGGGAATTTTGGCAGAGTGATAAAGTTCAGATTTTTTGGTATTGATAAAATGACAGGTGAAGACAGTACATACGGTATTAGTAAATTTGATGGATCTGATTATGCTTTTTGGAGAATGCAGATTGAAGATTATCTGTATGGAAAGAAGCTTCATATTCCGTTGAGTGAGAAACCGGAAAAAATAGAAGATGCTGAATGGAATCTTCTTGATAGACAGGTTTTGGGAGTCATCCGATTGACGCTAACCAAAAGCGTTGCTCACAACGTTGCAAAGGAAAAGAGCACTGCAGGATTAATGAAAGCGTTATCTGATATGTACGAGAAACCATCTGCAAATAATAAGGTGCATCTGATGAAGAAATTGTTCAATCTGAAAATGGCTGAAGGCACTTCTGTAGCAGCTCATCTGAACGAATTTTATACAGTGGTAAATCAGTTGAATTCTGTTGAGATCGACTTTGGGGATGAGGTACGTGCCCTAATTTTACTGGCATCTTTACCAAATAGTTGGGAGCCTATGAGAGCAGCAGTCAGTAATTCAATTGGAAGCTCAAAGTTAGTATTTACTGATGTGAGGGATCGAATTCTAGCTGAGGAAGTTCGAAGAATTGATTCTGGTGAAACATCGACGAGCTTAGCATTGAATGTGGAAAACAGAGGGCGAAGTAGTAACAGGAATTCTAATCGGGGCATAAGCAGATCAAAGTCGAGAAATGGAAGGAGTCAGTCTAAATCTGGGAGAAAATTTGAGTGCTGAAATTGTGGCAAGCAAGGTCACATAAAAAAGGACTGCAAAGCACCGAAGAAGAAAAGTATTGACAAAAGTGATAGAGCAAATGCAGCAACTGAGGAAAACACAAACGCGTTGATTCTTTCAGTCGATAGCCCAATAGACTCATGGGTTTTGGACTCGGGAGCATCTTTTCATACCACGGCACACAAAGAATTACTTGGAAATTATGTAGCTGGAAATCATGGGAAAGTCTATCTTGTAGATGGTGAGCCACTGGATATTGTTGGCATCGAGGACATTAAATTAAAGACAACAAACGGGTCAGTTTGGAGTATCAGTAAAGTGAGACACGTTCCGGGGTTGATGCGAAACTTGATATCAGTGGGACAGCTTGATAGTGAGGGTTACCACGTCACTTTCGGGACCAATGTTTGGAAGGTAACTAAGGGAGCAATGGTCGTTGCTCAAGGTCAGAAAACAGGAACCCTATACATGACATCCACATGTAGAGATACAATTGCAAATGTTGACAGTCAAAGCAACACAGATTTATGGCATTGCAGATTGGGTCATATGAGCGAGAAAGGAATGAAAATTATTGTCAAGGGTGATCAGATTCCAGAGTTAAAGTCTGTTGAGCATCAGTTATGTGAGAGCTGTATTCTTGGCAAGCAGAAGTGTGTCAATTTCCTAAAGGTTGGGAAAGAGCCAAAGAAGAAGAGACTTGAATTAGTGCACACCGACGTGTGGGGACCCGCAGAAGTTTCTTCTATTGGTGGATCAGTCTATTATGTGACTTTCATAGATGATTCAACAAGAAAGGTATGGGTCTATTTTTTGAAGAAAAAATCTGATGTTTTCAGTGTGTTCAAGAAGTGGAAGGCCCTGGTCGAAAATGAAACGAACCTGAAGGTAAAATGTCTAAGATCTGACAATGGAGGTGAGTATATAGATGCAGATTTTAAAGAATATTGTACTGTAAATGGAATCAAGATGGTGAAGACCATTCCTCGAACGCCTCAAGAAAATGGAGTAGCTGAGAGGATGAACAGAACGTTGAATGAGCGTGCAAGGAGCATGAGATTGCATGCCGGATTACCTAAAATATTTTGGGCAGAAGCAGTTAGCACAGCAGCATTCTTGATCAATAGAGGACCCTCCGTACCTTTGAATTTTAAACTTCTAGAAGAAGTTTGGAGCAGAAAAAAGGTAGATTTTTCGTTCATGAAAGTATTTAGATGCTTATCTTATATTCATGTTGATGATTCGAATAGAAGCAAACTTGATTCGAAATCTAAGAAGTGTTTTTTCATTGGCTATGGTGACTCCGAGATTGGTTATCGTTTCTGGGATAATCAAAATCGGAAGATCATACGCAGTAGGAATGTCATCTTCAACGAGAAGGTTCTCTACAAAGATGAAGTTGGTAACACTTCAAACAGTGGGAGTTCAGTATTGAAAGAGTCTACTGTGGTCGACTTCAGAGATTTTTCAGGAGAAGATACTCCGACTAGAAAAGAAGATCAGAGTATTATTGAAGAAAAAATTGATGAGAATACTGCTCCAGAAGAAAATGTGCAAACGCCGATTATAGAACCAAGACGATCATCCAGAACTAGCAAACCAACTCAGAGATGGTCCCCGTCTCTAAATTATATTTTGCTTACTGACAGAGGTGAACCAGGATGTTATGAGGAAGTCAAACAGTCAGATGATTTGATTGAGTGGGAGGCAGCCATGAAAGATGAAATGGACTCACTGAAGTCAAATGAAACCTGGAAATTGACTAAGTTGCCGAAGGGAAAGAAAGCATTGCATAACAAGTGGGTTTACCGGATTAAAGAAGAACATGATGGAAGCAAGAGATTTAAAGCTAGATTAGTTGTCAAAGGTTTTCAGCAGAAAGAAGGCATTGACTACACTGAGATCTTCTCACCAGTGGTGAAACTGACGACTATGAGAACTGTTTTGAGTTTGGTTGTGAAAGAAGATCTTCATTTGCAGCAAATGGACGTGAAAACTGCTTTCCTTCACGGCAGTTTAGATGAAGAAATCTACATGCGTCAACCACAAGGTTGAGGTGAAGGGGAAAGAGGAGTTTGTGTGTAAACTTCATAAAAGTTTGTACGGTTTGAAATAGGCTCCAAGACAGTGGTACAAGAGATTTGATAGCTTCATGAACAGTAAGAACTTCGTGAGATGTTAAGATATTTGACTTAAAAGGTTTGATACTTCCTACATTATACTGCTCCTTTGTGTTGATGATATGTTAATCACTGGAGCAAGCTTGACTGATATTGACAGGTTGAAGAGGGAGTTATCTAAAGAATTTGCTATGAAGGATTTGGGTGCTGCAAAACAAATTCTTGGGATGAGAATATTTAGGGATAGAGGTGTTCTCAAACTTTCTCAAGAAGACTATGTGAATAAAGTTCTTAGTAGGTTCAATATGCAGAATGTGAAACTAGTTACCACACCTTTGGCTAGTCACTTCAAACTATCTAAAGATCAATCACCGTCGACAAAGGAAGAGAGGAGCTACATGGCCAGAGTTCCATATGCCTCTGCTGTTGGTAGTCTTATGTATGCGATGGTTTGTACACGGCCAGATATTGCACATGCAGTGGGAGTTGTCAGCAGGTATATGAGTAATCCAGGAAAACAGCATTGGGAAGCAGTAAAGTGGATCTTACGATACTTGAAGGGAAGTTCAGGGTTTGCTTTATGTTTTCAGAAGTCATATTCTGGTTTGGATGGATATGTTGAAGCTGATAACGGTGGTGATATTGATAGCAGTAAAAGCAAAACTAGGTATGTTTACACTCTTGGTGGTACCGCAATCAGTTGGGTCTCGAGGCTTCAAGATGTAGTTGCTCTCTCTAGTTGTGAAGCAGAGTACATTGCAGTGACAGAAGCCGCGAAGGAGATGATGTGGTTACAGCCTTTTCTGCGAGAAGTAGGCCAAAACTACGATGGGAGTAAATTGCATTGTGATAGCCAGAGTGCCATCCTTTTGGCAAAGAACCCAGTTTATCATGGCAAGACAAAGCACATACAGGTACGCTGTCATTTTATCAGATCCATTTTAGAAGATGGTGTGTTGGCACTTGAGAAGATATCAGGGAGTCGAAATCCAGCTGACATGTTGACGAAAGCTGTGACTAGTGAGAAGCTGAAGTTGTGTGCAACTTCAGTTGGACTTCTTGGATGAGATATGTGCATGATGCCGCTGCAGATGGAAAGATGATGTGATTAGTCTCCAAGTGGGAGATTGTTGAGTTATGGAGTCTAATTTGTTGATTAGGGTATTTTGGTAAATTCACCATGTTTTCATAACCCTATTTCTTTAGGTATATAAAGATGTAATTAGGGTTTTGGAGGTTGTGTTGAGAGAAGTAGAGAGAAACAGTGAGAGTGAGGCAAAACCAAGAAACAATTTCTGTAACTCTGATTTGATCATAGTGAAATCTGTTGGCGGCCAGTGGACATAGCTCTCAAACTGAGAGTAAACCACTATAAACTGTGTGTTTTCTATTTTCTGTTTTTCTCGATCAATCGTTTCGATACAAGTCGGATTAGAGCGTCTAATCTCAACACCCTCTAATCCCAACAGACTTTAGTAAAAACAAAGTTATGACCCAAAATAACTAGACAAAACCATAATCTCAAAAGTCTAATGAAATAATTATCCAAAGATATCCTTACATGAGAAAAAGAAATGCTCGAAAGAGAAATTATAAGATTAGAAAATAAGGAGCAGGTTATATATTAACACATTAGTGTAAAAATTGATTTATAGAACAAACAGTAGGACAAACATTTAAAAACACTCCACTATCATGTGGCATGTATAGAAAATAAGTCTTACGATACAATATGAAAAGCCCAGTAAAAATGGAGTCGCTCGCAAACTTTTGGGCACATCATACTATAAATATATATAACAACGATGATACTCAACTATTGGTAAAATCACGAAAATAAAAACTTGATCAAGTTTATGATTTTGGACTCAGGGACACGACACAGTCAATTGTCCTATTACTCTAGTTAACACAAACAAACACATCCTCCAACGGTCAAATATGCATAAAGAAAAAATTACCCCTGCTTGGGTCGATCAAACTTGGTTCACTCGATCAAAGTAATCAGTAAATGAATTATGCATGCTCAAATAAAACATGTTCACTAAAAGTATATAATAGTATAAAAATTTATGGCCATAAAAATAGACACGTCATTTTGTATGAGAATAAGTCTCAAAATAAGATTTTATAAAACTTTATAATGTTGAACAAAAAATTAAACCTCTACTTCAAGTGGATCTACCAACAACCAAAACTCAATCCAAAACCAAGAAGTCAAAAATACGTTGAGTCCAAACTCTATGTCTCGAAATCTAATGATAATGATATCACAAAATTAGTATCGAATTTTCTCACTTTTAATTCCAAACTTGAGTCTAAAAAGAATTATTCAAGAACGATTGAAACTAAACACAAAATGAGTTTTAAAATGGGCTTTGAGACAACTCAAGAATGTTTGAGTTTAAAATCCAAAAGGGCCTCAATACAGGGTCTGAGTTGTGACCCAAATAAGCCAAACCGCGACTTAGTGCCATCTTCCCCAACACTAACCGCATTGTTTCTTTGGATTTCCCATATTTTTTAGCGAATCAAGACCCAAAAGAATCCATAATATGTAGGGTCAAAAATATAACATGGTAAAAGTTCATAAATTGACAGTTTCGTTGAATTTCTCATATTTTCCAACTTTTCGATCCGTAATGCTCACCTATCCAAGCCAATGGTCATAACAAAAATTCTACATCAATTAAGATTATAAAAATTTGATATTTATTAAAAAAACCCATCATCTCAACATGGGAAGATTTTGCTTACCCAATTTTACCGCACTCAAAACAAACTTGCAGTAAGAATTTGGCTCGTGGAAGACGTTCCCTCTCTAATTTAATCACCACACCCTATAGCTTGTTTCCCTGAGAAACTGTTTTGGAGAGAGAAAGAGAGAGTTATGTTGTGAGTGAGAGGGGAGAGAGAGCTGATGAGGAAATCAAGGGTGGATGCATGTAAATAGAGTCCCCTTTGATTTCCATACTGCAAAATTAAATGGATTTTTATAGAAAATTATATATAAAGGGTACTTATTAAGCAATTACAAGTTAACATTTGTTACATGTACACACTGTATTCTTCCAAAAAATTGTTCATATACGTGGGCATATAACTATTGACTCAAATTGAAGACAAGAACATGAGATGAGTTTGGGTAAATCTCATCTCATGTTCATGTTAATGATAGGCTTGTGGAGATCACGATGAAATTTATCAGTCTAACTATTTATAAATGCATCAAACTGGATTAGAAATTCTAATTTTTTATACATTCATTATATAATCAACAAGCCAGCAAGCAACCAAGTGGATAATGAATTTATTTGGTTAGAAAATTAATCTAATTGCTTAACTACCTTCCAAGATTTAAAAATGAAGTTGTTATCGCTTCTAAACTATGATTTAGATTATACGGAATTATCGCATTTTTTTATTTGGTTAGAAAATTAATTTAAGTACTTAACCACCTACCCAGATTTTAAAATGAAGTTGTTTAGCCTCATAACTATGATTAAGATTCTCAAGCATGTTCAACTGAGCAATCAGCAAGAGCAAGGTCAACACGATATGATTAGAATTAAAATGGGTAATTTAGTATACACAAGTTGTGTATGTGCGGTGCATTATAGGACACTTCATCAACATATTGTTTTCTTCTATGTAGAATATCTAGTTTTAATGGCTTCGCTGTTGGGGCGAGCTACTACCATTATGGTTTTATATAGAAAAGTCAATAATTTGCATGTGCTAATAATAGGAAATTGTTTTTTCTTGTTTCTTTTGCAGATAAATTAAATGGGTAAGTTTTGAGAATCCATTGGGAAGATGAAAACCAAGTTCATTTGAATAATGGTATGCTATATTTGAGCATGGCTATTAAAATGAAAACCAAGTAAAAACATTACAATTTATGTAAGAAAAAGCTTAACTTATAAAAAGAAACTAAGAGTATCAAAGAGAAATTCAATTTGTCGAAATCAATTTACGTAGGGGGAGTAGTACAAATTGTATCAATTACCTGGTATTGGAAGGTACTATACTTCATAGTACAAATTGTCACAAAATAGAACTCGATAATTGCGTCATTGTAAACGCTCATATCCTCTCACGTCTAGTCAACTTCTTAAAAACAATTCGATGACAGTTTGATGGGGGGATAATTCGTACACCGAAACTACATTATAAATAGCACAGAAAGATGTTCCAACGCCGTATCTCTAGTTCCATAGCTATCTTCATAAACAACGATGGCCATTCCAAAGTTTTTGTCACTTTTCTTTCTAGCTCTTGTGCTTTCTCTGTCTATCTCAAACGTTGTAGACGCAGCTGGGTTGAGGATCGGGTTCTATCGCCGTACTTGCCCTGGTGTGGAGTTCATCGTTGCTAAGAAAGTTTATGAGTACATCTCTCGAGTTCCCACTCTCGCAGCTCCTTTACTGAGGATGCATTTTCACGATTGCTTCGTCAGGGTAAGAACAGCTTAACATAAAAAAAATGTCGTCGCAAGGTGAATTGTTGTTAATGAATATGTGATAATTGGCTGTTTGTCTGTCGTGGTAGGGATGTGAGGGATCGGTGCTATTGAATTCTACATCATCCAACGTAGCTGAGAAAGATGCAATCCCGAACCTAAGTTTAAGAGGGTTCCAAATAATCGATATTGTGAAAAGTGAAGTAGAAAAGTATTGCCCCGGCGTTGTTTCTTGCGCTGATATCTTGGCTTTAGTTGCACGAGACGCTGTTAGAGTGGTAATTATTACTGTAATTAAGTCAACTAATTAGAAGATAAATTAAGATTTAGACCTGAACTAATCAGGCTTCTCTTTTCTTTCAGCTTAATGGTCCATTCTGGGAAGTTCCAACTGGACGCAGAGATGGAACAGTTTCATTATCTTCCGAGGCTTTGATAAATCTACCAGCTCCATTTGCCAACATAACTGCGCTGAAAGCAAGCTTCCTCTCCAAGGGTCTGCATACTAAAGACTTGGTGGTTCTGTCAGGTAAATTTGAGAAGAAATAACACTGTATTTATGTCTTCCCTTACGCCATATTTTTATCTAAATCTGAGCAGGGTGCTGTGGTTTAGGGGTATTGGGGTTTTTAGAACCTAAAGTTCTTCCCAATTTTATTACAAAGTTTTAATATTTGATCTCTTATTTTGCAGGAGGACACACCATCGGAACATCTCACTGCACCTCCTTCTCCAACCGGCTGTACAACTTCACCGGAGTAGGCGACTCAGACCCTACATTAGACAGATTCTACGCCGCCGCATTGAGGAGAAAATGCAAGCCCAACGATCAGAGAACGCTGGTGGAGATGGACCCCGGCAGTTTCAAGACATTTGACGTGGATTATTTCAAACTCGTAGCTAAAAGAAGAGGTCTCTTCCAATCTGATTCAGCTCTTCTGAATGATAGCGAGACGAAGGGGTACATACAAACTCAGGTGGAGACGCAAGGCTCTTCATTTGCAGACGATTTTGCAACGTCAATGGTGAAAATGGGAACGATAGGTGTGCTCACTGGCTCTAGAGGAGAAATCAGGAGTCGGTGTTCTGTCGTCAATTAGTCTTTTCATTGCCCGAGGAGTTGTCTTTATTTATTTATTTTAATTTAATTTTATGAAGAATTTATGTCATTGCTTGCTCCCTCAGTTTTGAGTATTGCCGCTGGATAAATCCAAATTTGTTTGCTTGTAATTCAATTATTTATACTAAATTTAAATAAAATTTTTCTCTCTAGTAAATCATTTATTGAGAAGTTTTAGAATTGAACATGACTTGAATTTTAGTTATATCATATCTGAGTTATATTCAATATTAGAGTTTTAACTTTACTTTATATATTGATATTTGAGTCGTAAAACTCAATAATATATTAATTTCTTAATTAGTAAATTTTTCCTCTACTCATAATTTTTTTCTGAAAGAATTTTTTACATAAATCTATATATTTTTTATTCTGCATATTTTTTTTTTTCAATTTCATGTTTGATTTTCAATCATTGGTATCATAAAGGAGTTAGAGAGTTTTTTGTACTTAGAACAAATTTTGGAATTTGTAATTTTGATAAAAATTGAAATTTGTAAAAAAGAAAAAAAAATAAATGAGGAAGCTTTTGCTCTGGAATGCGTCGTCGACATAAGAGGTGTTAATACATATTTTCCATTTTCAATTACTTTTCATAAGTGTTAATTTCCATTACTGTAAATTGTGTTTCAATTAATTTCCATTACAATTACTGTAATTACTAGGTATACATATATGCTTTGTATATTTTCTTTTTTCAAGTTTTATCAATACAATACAGAATTTCTCTCCTTCTTCTTTGCAAAAACAATTTCTCAACTTGGTATCAGAGTCATGGCCTCTTCCAGCACCACAATCCCTTCTTCTTCTTCGGCTACTTCCCTCTCTCCCTTTCCCTCTGTCAACAAGACTCTCACAATCAAGTTGGACTCTACCAACTATTTAGACCAATTTGTGTGAAACGTGAAGAAGCGGTCGACCAAAATGGAACTGATCAACCGATTTAAAAAGACAGATTGCATCCCGATTTTATGGTCGAAGAAATGGTCGAACAAGGGAAAAATGGTCAACTGTAACATATTACAAATTGCCCATCATATATGCGGTCGACGTAGCAGTAAAAAAGGCGGTCGATTGAAAATGCTGGACAACGCTACAGCTAGCTTC
Organism: Begonia loranthoides; assembly: GCA_022433065.1. Lineage (NCBI taxonomy): Eukaryota > Viridiplantae > Streptophyta > Magnoliopsida > Cucurbitales > Begoniaceae > Begonia > Begonia loranthoides. The sequence continues at coordinate 5,978,396 of CM039471.1, forward strand.
CAACTGTTGGAAGCAGTCGACCAAAAAGGAAATGGTCGACCTATTTTATAGAGTCTATAAATATAAGACTCTCTCAAGCTCAAGGTAACGAATTGGGATTTGAGGCGAATCTTTGTCAAATTTTATACTCAATTCCAAATCACTTGTTGAGTGTGTAACCTAACTCTTCACACTCTCGAACGTGAGATTTCTATTTGGGAGAGTTAGAAATATTTTATTTCCAATCTTTTGTATCCAAACGCTAAGCAAAAGAGCGACGCCCCGAAATAGTCAACAAGTCTAGATTGACGTCCGTGAAGATCAATCTAGAGGGTGATATCCTGAGAATAGTCTGTAAAGGTTTGTTTGACACCCGCGAAGTCAAACATTATTAATCGGGGAGATTGGGCAATTAAGGATTACCAAGTGGGAAGCTTGGAGCGCGGACATAGACCAAGATTGTCGAATCGCGTGAACAATATTGTTTGCATTCTCTTTCCCTAATCTCTTTACATTTACTAATGTTTGTTTATTTATATGCATTAATTCACTTAGGGTTTGGAGAATTAATTATTGCATGAAAAAGTTAGCTCACCTAATTCCCCCTCCTCCCCAAAAAAAAAAAACAAAAAAAAAATCTCTTGGCGTGCATAGATCCTAACAATACAGCTGTCTCATTACTTTAGTAAACAACAAGCAAACATATCCTCTCACGGTTGAATGTGCATAAAGTAAAAAAAATCCAAAATCAAATCAATCGAACTCGGTTCACACGATTGAGTTGATCCAATAATTTATATATGCTTGCTTAATCGAAATGTGTACACTGAAAAATTAAATATAATATAAAAACTAGACGGTCATAATATGAACATGTCATTTTTATATGAGACACGTCTTAAAATATTTATTTTATAAAAATTATACAATATAGTGCATAACAATAAATCTCTACCTCGACATAAACTTACACTGATTAAAGCCTACTAATCCAACTTCAACTGTTCCCAGATTTTTAATTAAATTTGGGTACTAATTAAAAAATGAAGGCATTAAATTTCCAGGTTAAATTTTTATACTCTAACATTCACAATTACTATTTAAAATTAAATTTAAATTAATTGGGTGGCAACAGACCCAAAACAAACCCAAATTCAAATTGGACCTCAACCCAAAAGAAGTTGGACCGCATCCCAACTGGATAGTCCATTCCACGGCCTAAGACCTTTTATGATCTGCAGTCCATGGAAACTGAATGATGGCCCGAACACAAGTCCCGTTCGTAGACGTTGTTGTCCCTCGACGCGGACGACGCTGTCTCTCATTGCGAACAATCTATATTATCCTTTTTGTTAGGCTAATTTTGATTTTGATGATGACTAAAATGTTGATTAATTTAGTAAAATCAATAAGTTGTGTTTTGCATTTTTTTGGATATTATACTTATCATTTTATCATAATTTTAATATTCGTGTTTATTGGAAATACCCTCAAAATTGATATTATTAATATGCCAATATGTTTACTTGAGTCCATGTAGTGTTGTATATCTTTTAAGGACTCAGTATAGTTCAAGGTTCAAAATAGAGTAAAGGCTTGGACACATGAGGATGGAGAAAACTCGTCCCAAACTATTCTATGCACTTGCGGACGCATGCAGATAACATGTGGACAAAAGAGAGGCGTCCGGAAGACTCCAGACTTGCGTTTCTGGATGGGTGAGGACAAGGTTTCGCGTCCCAAATTGAAGGCTAGTCTTGCAGACGATATGTGGACGGATACGGACGAGTGCGGATTCAGAGGTTTTGAATCTATACAAATTGAGGTGCATTTTAGACGCCAAGTTAACAACATGTGGACAACATTTTGCGTCCGATGGTGACTTTCGGACGAGTGCGGATGCAGCCAGGACAAGAACCCGCATACTTAAAAGTCCAGATTTGTGCAACAGCTAGTTTCCAATAGTCGGATGTGAACGATCCAAAAAAGGGCGCAGACGTCCAAAAGTCCAGAGTCTATAAATACAAGTTCACTCCAAGCTCTCCATAACGAAGCGAGAATCATGGTGAAGCCTTGGCAAATTTTATATGTGATTCTAACCCACTGTGAGCTATTATTGTAAATCCAATTCTCTCCAACTCACAAACTTACGAGTTATATTTAAGAGAATTCAGATTAGCTAGATTGTGCTTTATATTTCCGATTCTATATTTGTGCTTAATTGTAAAGGGTGATTCCCTAAGAATTCATCATACTTTGGGTGACTCCCCGCAACAATCAAACTAGGGTGATGCCCCGTGATAGTCATAGGCACGATTGAACGCCCGTAAGTTTAATCATTGGGTGATGCCCCGTAAGAGTCAAAGGTTGTCAACCTAAGAATTAGTCAAGGGTGACGCCCCTTCAAGAGTCAAGTTGTAAATGGTTTTATTGGCACCCGTAAGCCAATTGTTTAGTGTATCTCCAAGTGGAACTTGGACCGCGGACGTAGGCGTGTTTGCCGAACCGTGTAAATAATATTGTGTGCACTCTCTCTATCCTTTACTCCTTAATTTTACGCATTTATTGTGATTTCTTAGTTAATTGTATTCGATAAACCACTTAGGGATCTAGAGAATTTATATATCGCACGAAAATATTAGAAACGCTATATTCACCCCCCTATAAGCAGACGTTGTTGTCCCTCGATGCGGACGTCGTCGCCTCTCATCGCGAACGATCTCAACTCTTGCCGAGATATTCTTGTCTCGGCTAGTCATCCAACTAAACGAAGGCGTAAGCTTCACGCACCATGGCTCAGCGTTTGATGAGTCGCGTTTTGGCCTTTCGTTGCCGACGAGTTTCCCATGGCACAATCTTCGGCTTCGTCCAACCAACTGGCCATCAACACATATTCTCCATAAAACCAAAGTTCTTAATCAATTTAATCCATCAATTCCATGATCTATAATGAAATTACCAGACAGAACGCGATTAAATGGAGAGGTATCGAAGAGAAATAAAATCCCAACTTTTATACCTCTGCTAGCGGTCTCAGAATATGGGGAAAATCTAACTACTGAAAGCTTATTCTCCTTCTCTAACTCGCAATGAAAACAATTCCCCAAACTTTCACTACAAATTTCTAATTTTGCATCAAGGAAAATTCCAGTTTTTGCCACAATTTGAATTTCAAGGATGGGAAGAAGAAGACTTACCGAGGATGATAATTATGGCCTTGAATCCCTTCAAAATTCCTCTCCAAAATGTTGGAATTGGCTGTTTCGTGGAAAGGAAATAGTGAGAGACACGAGGGTGGAGAAGGGACTCATTGTTAAATGTGAGAGTGATTTCCTTAATGGAAATCAAACACTCTCCTAAACCAGGAAATAATAAAGTCGTTACTAAAAATGAGAAAATTTTCCTTTTATAAAATTTTTTTTATCAGATATTACATGAACGTCTCTCATCCTTACCATAGCCCCAAAGTTGATCATTAAACACCCCTTCTTGTTGATCAATCTTAGACGTTCCTCATCATAGAAAGACATCCAATGATGATCCTTAGATGTCTGTTGAACGTCCTTGGATGATTTTAAGCTAAAAACGTAACTGTAATGTTTGCCTTTGTGTTTTTTTTTACTAGAAACGTGACTGTGAGATTTGTCTTCTCATTTTTCATAGTTAGATATTTTAATTATTTATGAAATTACTTAAAATTTTACCTTGTTGCTCACCTAATAGTTCGCAGTTTATTAGGTGAATTTTTCAAAAATAAATATAGGTTAAAGTATTAATTTCCGCGGCGTCATGTCAGTGTTCCCCAAAAGATGAAGATAATTTTTCGTACCTATAAAAATTGTATCACCTGTACGTTTCCTATATTGTATGGAAGTATAATTTCTATGGGGCATGGGTATAAAGTGATATTAATAGTCCAACAATATTTTTATAATAATTTTGAGATAATTTTGTGTGATTGTTTAAAGATAATTGATTAATGGGAAAATAACACTGCAAATCTTTTAGTTTGCGGTCAATAATAAGTCAAATTTTGAAGAAATTTTTTTAATAACTAAAACCTTGAACTATGAAAAATTATCGCCGGCAACCTCGCAGTCAAGTTTTCCATCCAAATCCGTCAAATTTAACTCCTTAGTTAACTTGAAAAGTTTTTCCTTCAATGTCGATCTCGTTCGTCGGCGTTGATCCTTAAAATCGATGTAAGTTCTTCTATAAAAATGAATTTCAAAGTCGAAGATTCAAAATTTCAAACTTTCTAACCGTAAAACGATGATTTTGAAGGAAAGCCATCCGTTTTAGGTTAAAATATGTTTTTTAATATATAACGGACGTCCGTTATACGCTGAGGGACGTCCGTTATAGGTTAAAAGACGCATTTTAACTTATAATAAACGTCCTTCGTGCGCAGGGACATCCATCTTACATTTGTTATTAATAAAAAATTAAATTACTGTTTTAACCCTATAAAAAGGTGTCAGTAACATCTTTATAGGGACAAAATGGTAATTTGACAGACAAGTTGGGTACAACTGCCTTTTTATAAGGTAAAAACAATAATTTAATTTTTTTTATTAATAATAAATGTAAGATGGATGGACATACCTGGGCATGAGGGAAGTCCATTCTAGGTTAAAATGTGTCTTTTAACCTATAACAAACGTCCCTCAGTGTATAACGGACGTCCATTATATATTAAAAAATATCTTTTAACCTAAAACGGACGGCCCTCCTTCAAAAATCGTCGTTTTACAGTCAGAAAGAATTTTTGAATCTTCGACTTTGAAATTCATTTTTATGGAAGAACTTACATCGATTTTAAGGATCGACACCGACGAACGAGATTAACATTGAGGGGAAAACTTTTAAAGTTAATTGAGGAGTTAAATTTAACGGATTTGGACGAAAAACTTGACTGCGAGGTTGCCGGCGATAATTTCTCATAGTTCAAGGTTTTAGTTATTAAAAAAATTTCTCCAAAATTTAACTTGTTATTGACCGTGAACTAGAGGGATTGTAGTGTTATTTTCCCTTGATTAATTATGCTAAAGTAATTTAATTTCACAGGTAAGTTAGTAGTGGATATAATGGTCAATCATCATTGTATAACTTTTCTTGAGATTAGAACTTCAATCAACTTAATTATTGTGCCATCAAGCAGTCCTCTTCTTGTATTGGCAAATTAATTATTGATAAGGTAGCAATACTTTATCTGATAATTTATAGTACACAAATTAATTCATTAATTAAATGGATATTTTGCTAATTAGAATCTAAAGTTGTTGGACTATGACATGTGAACAATATAATCACAATTATAATAATAAAGTGTGATTATAAATGATAATAAATCATGAGTTAGTAAATAATAGTTAAAAATATTTTAAGGTCATACTAGACATTCTAAGGTACAAAAGCTTTTGAAGTAAGTCAATTGATATGCTTGTATAAAGCTAATACAATGCATAAAAAGAAATAGATAAATACTTCTGATGTCATGTGATAAATAGTCGATGTCCCATTTGAAATTGATAAGCATAAAATAGATCATATGAATTCGTTCAACATGATGTAGCATGTCAAGAACTAAAATTTATCAACCAATAGAATAGCGCCATATGTTACTTTTGAATTAGTGACAAATTATGAGATTAAGATATAATTAGTGAATAATTAAGGTTAATTAATTATAACTAATTAAGTTAATTTTGGTGATTAGTTTAAAACTAATCAAAATTGATAAGTTTAAGCTAATCATACTTGAAAAGTAATTAAGTTAAGTAATTTAGTGATTTTCTAATCATTAAAGATTAAAAATGTCATTTTAGAGAGACAAAATGGACATATTTGTAATTTAGCTCTATAAACTTATCACTTTCCATTCAAAATCTGATAACTTCATTAGAAGGTGCTAGAAGGAGCTCAATTTCATGCTCCTTGGCTGAAGAAAAAGAGGGGAAAAGAAAAAGAGAGAAGAGAAAATGTAGGAAATGATGCTCCACTCCTAAAGATGAATTGTTCTACATATCAAGAGGATCCTAAATAGATAAGTTTCTTAGCTTGAAAAAGAGAATCAAGAAAAAGGTTGAAATAAGAATTTCTAACCTAAGTGCTTTTTAAAGTAGGTTGTAAATTGTAAATATAAGCAGATAATTATGCATGAAAGTTATTGGTTGTTGCTGTGTTTAGTTTTGAGATAAAGTAATGGTGAATAAACTTGGTGGAGTTGATTGATTGAAGGCACGAAATAGGTGTAGTTTGGTTAGTCTAATGTTAATTTGATAATTGTTAAAACATGTAATCGTATTGCATAATTAGAAAAAGCATTGATGAAATATAATGCTTGATTTTGGTTAAGATAGTGTGAAAATGTCTATTTTGATGATTTTAAGTTATGGTCATGATCATAGATGGGTCTTGGAATAAAAAACAAAGCTGTTAACATTCATAAAATATGTTAATTTAATATGCACAAATTTATAAAATATGATAATGCATATAAACATTCATAAAATGTGTTAATTTAATATGCACAAATTTTGTCATTATTTTTATAATAACATTATAACTTTACACTTGCACATGTCTTTTATTTAAGGGAGTATTATTGAATATACATACATTAAAGTGTGTGCATACTACTATTATTGTTCTTATTATTTTATTTTGGATAGAATTAATTTTAAATTCAATACAAAATCACTTGCAGGCACTCATACCATTTGCATAGCTAGCTCATTGTGAAGCAGTTACAACCCAATTATACAATTGCACTGGAGTTGGGGATCAAGATCCTTCTCTGGACACCGAATATGCTGCAAGTCTCAAAGCCAGGAAGTGCAAAAGCATTAGCGACAACGCCACAAAGATTGAGATGGATCCTGGAAGTTCGAAGACGATTGACATGAGCTACTTCTCCCCTCTTCTCAAAAGACGAGGTCTTTCTCAATCTGATGCTGCTTTCATCACAGACGCAACCTCAAAGTCTTTCATAACCCAGCTTCTTCATGGCTCGCTTCATAATTTCTTCGACGAGTTTGCTTCTTCGATGGAGAAGATGGGTCGGATCAACGTTAAGACGGGATCTGAGGGATGAGATCAGGAAGATTTGTGGGTCGGTGTAATTAATGTTTGATTTTATGCTATTTATAATTTATTTTATCAATTGATAAATGTTACGTTAAATATTAAAATTTAGACCTTAGAAAAAGATAAATTAAAGGTTACTTAAATATAAATACGCAAAAATTATAAGTTACTTGGAGAAATCAATATATATGGAGTTCAATCGGACTTAAGAAAAGGCATCTAAGATGGGCCGAACCATTACAAAGGAAGAAGACGATCGCTGGTGGGCTGTCTTCCTTTTCTCATCAAGCCGCTCAAAAATCCAAGGAGAAACCCTAACTTTCTTCTCGCCCTAAACTAACCCTATATATTTGTTCAATACATCCTTCTTTTTCATCGTGTTGTCTCTCGGGGCTACTCTCTACTCTGTTGTGGCCGTCTCTCTCTCTCGCCGATCTCTGTTTCTGTTTCTTGTTTTCTGTTCGACTGGAAAATTGTCTCCCTTCTTAGTTTCTTCTTTTTAATTATTTTGCCAATCGGAATTGTGCGGTGATGAGGCTATTTCGTGGACTAGAGTTTCTGATCTAGGTATTCACCTTGTTTGATTACAAAACCCTTGGCTGTCTGAGCACAATTTCTTATTAGTCCCAACGCAGGATTTTTTTCTGGGTATTGTTCTAGCCAGAGAAAAATTTAGTTTTTTTTTTTTCGGAATTTAAGAATGGTTTACCAATTTGTACGAGGCTTATGATGATATTTTCAATTATCTTAGCGGATTTCAGTGAGATCTACAGTCAATGATCTGATTGTTACACACACTGAGGCCTTTTTTTCATCTTTTTCTAAACCCTGTTCGAAAAACCAGTTTTTTCTTCGCAGAAACTGTATACATCTCTGGTATGAGGGGCACGAAGCTGTGATGAGATTAATCACTTGGAAGTGTTTCAGGGCAGTGGACATGTCTTTCACGAGAAGGTCATGCCGTGATCCCAAATTATAAAACGACTTCTCCTTCCACTGAGCCAATCGTCCCTGTCTTAATCTTGGTTTTCGTTTCCCAGAATTGTCTGAAATAGTTTTATTTTTTAGATTGAATTAGAGGGCAGACTAGGTGTGAAACGGACGGCGTCCATTACCAATTCTGGGGGATGATTAGTTCCTCTTGGCGTAATGGCTCGGACGCTAGAACCAACCTTGTGGTCATCCTGATAAATGGCGTCTTTAATGTCATTATATCCTGGAAACACCTCATAAATTACTCTTTTGTGGGTTATTCTGTAAATCATAAAAACAAGGAGTTATGGTATATTAAACCCTAATTATCAGAGGTTTAGCCCTTAAAGACGGCAAGGCAATCGTATTGCTTGAGAAAAGACCTCAAGTTGTTATAAGCAAATCGAGCAACCCTGTTCTGAATTTAAATCAACCTCAACCCTCAGTGATTCTCCGTATGTCCGTACGACCTCATTGACCCTTGAGGTTCGAGTAGTGTTTGTTGGTTGAAAGAGTGTCCGCTATGTCTTTCACTGTATGTGTACCTGTCAATAGTGTAAATAAACTATATATTTAAATGGTGATTCTGTAATATGACTGCTTATGCAGCAGCAGCAGCAGCAGCTGCTGCTGTTGTTAGGGAGAGTCACAATTAAACTTCTGTTTTTGAATTCAAAGGAACAAAACTCAGATAGATTATGCATTTTCTTTCTTCAGAAAATACCTTCTCTTGTAAGATTTCTGCTAAAACAACTCTAATTTGTTATAAAATGCTACCAAAAAGGAAAACAACTCTAATTTGTATAGAAAAATGCAATAATTAGAATAGATGATCAATAAATGAGAATGGCAAATAAAAGGCAATTCCTAAAACAATCTTTCCTTCTTTATTCTCGCAGGATAGTGCATCAGTTGCAACAACTATTAGTTATATCTACCACTTACTTTTAATCTATAAATTTACAAAAAAATAATAACTAAATTAAAAGAGAAAAATGTAATTCATTTTAGGTAATTTACATGACTTTAAACTTTTTTTCTTTTTGGGAACAAATCAAACCTCCCTTGCTTCAATTATTGTGATTTAAGCTTGCAATTGATGTAATTTAAGCGCTATTACGAATTTCATTTAATTAAATTAAATGAAATTTATTATAATTAAAATAAATATTAATTTAATCAATTTAAATTATAATATTTGAAATTTATTATAATTATTTTACATTAAAGATTAAATTAATAGTTTAACGTTACGGAATTTATTAGAATTAGTTGAGATTAATTAGATTTATTAGAATTAAAATGTAGGAGGATAAATAAAGGAGGATGTATTGAACTATTAAAAATAATGAAAATTTAAAAAGGGGTGGTTTGGGATTTGGCTGAACCGGTTAATTTTGAACCGGTTCAAGCCAATTAAACTGGTTCGTTGGGCGAACCAGTTACGAACCAGTTAGCTGAAGAAGCAGAATGGCCGAAGGAGAGCGCGACAGAGTGGAAGGGTGAGGCGACGAGCGAGCGCTCGTGTTCCGACAATGATCCGGCTAGCATACTTCGTCACGGTGACTGACGACGCGTGGTTCGGCGGACGGCTAGCAACGGTCACGGCTAGGGCACGATTTGGGCGCGGGTTCGTTCGGTGGAAAGCTTGGGCTCGGGATCCATTTTGGCCTGCGACGATTTCCGGCGTCGAAGCTTCTGCGGGCAATATTTTTCGGCGATTGGTCGAGGTAGGTCGGAATCGACTTCTCTCCTCTATCGTTTTCTGTTGATCGGACGTCGACAGGGAGCAATTGGCGATGGTTGGATCGGCTGGACAGGGCTTCGGTTCGCATTGGGCAGCTTCACTGGTCCGATTTGCTCGCGGTTCGGTTCGTCCAATCTTTTTCAGTGATTCGTTTATGGCGGTTTAGATGGGTGTTGAGGCGTGGTGTCACGGTCCTACTTTTGAGAGACTTTTCAGGAGGACCGTGCGGCACTCGTTGTTAGGGGGGAACAACGAATCAGCCTACTAAGTGTGCCAACGGCACCGATGGCCCACGACGTTAGAACAAGCTTGAGTGTCTAACGAGCGAGCGAGCAGCGAGCGAGATTTATCGAAAGCGTCATTGAGCATAAAGAGAATAGTTTGAATGTAAAAAGCCTTTTCATTGATTGCTAGCAAATTACATTGGGTAAGGGGCTCTACGTGCAGTCATGCCTCTCCCCCTAAAGACCATTCTGGACCATCTCCACTATGGCAGGAGTAAACATGCTATAGTGGCGAGGAGTCACTTTGCCCAAAATGGAAATAAAAGAAATACAAGGAAATTACTATAAATGGAAATAAATCTAACTAAGCAGTAGGGGCGGCCATGGACAACACGTCCTAGACAAGCCCGGATCCTAACACGTGGCATGGAGTGCAATCCGATGAATTAGGATCTGGGGCTGATTTCGTGGGATAACTGGGTTAGTTGTTCAGCATTTCAAATTTTCAATTTTTGTTCATATTCTGGAGAGGCTGAGGGAAAGGGCAGAAGATGGAGCTCTCTGGAGTTTTTCTCTCGGGTGTTACTGCTTTGTTTGGTTGGTTGTAAGTTTGTTTGGTTGCTGTCCATGTCCAGAGGGTTGATGGCCGAGAGGGTGTCTGGGAGCTACTGTTCTGCCAGGTGAGCTGAGAGCTGTGGAGCCGGAAGCTTGCTGTCCCTGTTTTGGTTTTCTTCAAAGGGTAAGCATTGGGTGTGTCGGTCGTCTAAGCCCTACACGCAAGTGTGTGCGTGAGTATTGCCTGTTGTTGAAATTCTTGTGACGATTGTTGCGTAGTTATATCTCTGTGAGTTGTTAAATCTTCATCTGGTGTTAAGCTGAATAAGGTAGAATATGAACTAAGAGATTATGGTAACAGCTGAAGATGAATGAGTTAGACTCTGTACCTTTACTTGCATATATGACGTTGTTTGCTTACAGTGTATTGTTCTGCAAGTTTGTTCCTGTGCAAAGCATGATTTACTTCCTGTTTGTTCACGGTCCTTGCTCTGCATCAAACCAATTCGTTATAGTACATCTGCGGTTATTATATAATCCTCTATTTTTATTCATCGTTAAGCTCTGTAGAAGTACATTGTTGTGTGTTGCTACCATTATAGTCGTCGTTTATTAGCATGATCCGTCGCTCGTTTTTTCTGTAATATTCATCACTTAAAAGCATGATTTCATTGCTATGATTTGTTGTTGCATGCTACTGATCTTTGTCACCAAAGAAACATGTTCTGTCGTCACAATTTTGTTAGAAAATGCCGTTGTATTTAGTTGTTAAAAATGCACGTTTCGCTGCCCTGTTTTCAATGTTCTCGTTGCTGTTCATTTTCTAGTTAAAAGCATGATTTCGTCGTTTCTTTTCGATGTTCTCGTTGCTGTTTATTATTTAGTTAATAGCATGATTTCTTCATTTTATTTCGATGTTTTCGCTGCTGTAATTTAGTTATTAAAATGCACGTATTGGCTGTTCCGTTTTGTTACTCTCTCTGCTGTAATTTAGTCGTTACAAACCATGTATTTGCTATTCTGTTTTGTTATCGTCGCTGCTGTATTTAGTAGATAAGAAGCACGTTTTCCTTGTTTCATTTCTATTATTATTCGTTGTTGCACAGTATCGTCAAGAAGCATGTTTCGCCGTATTAATTTGATATTATTTCACTACTATATGTTGTTGTTAAACTCATATTATCAAAGCATGCTCTATTCTTCGTTTCGTTGGATATTAAGAGTACGTTGTATTGCTTTAATTAAATTACTTGTTTGAAATATATATTATTGCTGTGCAATGTTACGTCCATCATGGTTGCTATATGGATTCTCTTGTATGCGTCCTTGGTTAATTCTTGTATGTGTTTTTAGGATAATTTCATGACAATAGAAACAATTAGGAAAACCACTACGGGGTGGCCACACGTCTTGAGTGAGGAAAATAACTAATCTTTCCCATATCGGGATCACAAGACTAATTAACAAAATTAATTAGAAACTAATAGGCTTTCCCTACGCTCTACACGAGCTATTCCTAAAACACATAACTATTCCTAAAATACGTAACTAAAGATTGGTTTGGGGTGGACTCATTCCAAATAATTAAAGAGAGACATTTCATATGCATAAACTCATTCTCTTACTCGGTCTTTAGGCTCACGAATTACTTGTGGTGTAGATACACATATGCGCGGAGTTTCTCGAGCAACTAATGAAGTAGTTGTTGATGGATTTGCACGCGCGACTTAATGGCCCAGATTGCACTCTGATATGTTTTTCTTTAAATTTAACGTATCTTTAAATGTATGAAAATCCAGGTCGTTACAATTAAATTGAAGTAGAATTAGAATTTGCAGAGATAAATATTTTAGCATCGTTTTCTCAATAATATTTCTTTTAACATGTAACTTTTCAATATGTAATTGTGACGTTTGTGTCGTCTATTTTCCATATCTCAGTGTTTCAGTTGTTAGCAAAAAAATTTCAATGATTCATAGTCATTGATCTCATAGTACTAAAATGATTCTTTTGTTAATTTTCCATTAAATTAAAATTTTGGGCATTAGTTTTATTTCATCACATCCTATTTTACAAGTTTTACTAAAAAGTATTACGATATTAATTAAGATTGGGTAAATGACTAATCAATCATCATCCTTTAATGTTAATGACAAGTTAACTATTAACTTTTTTCTGTTAACAAATTAATTACTGAACTATAAAAAATTGACAGAGTAAATACCATTGTTACATTTTTTGTTCAAGGGTTAAATTGTTAAATAGCAGCGGATCATCATAGTTCAGAGGATTTGTTAGACATCGACAGTTCATCATAGTTCATGAGTTAAATTGTTAAACTACAGTGGACCGTCTTCATAGTTCAAGAGTTCAATTATTAAACTGCAGTGGTTTGTCGTCATAGTTCAAGGGTTAAATTATAAAATCACGGTAGATTGTCATAATTCAAGGGTTAATTTGTTAAACTAGGGCAGTTTATCATAATTTAAGGGTTAAATTATTAAATTATAGCAGATCGTCATAATTCAAAGGTTAATTTATTAAATTGGGCTGGTTTGTCATAGTTTAAGGGTTATATTGTAAAATTGTGGCGATTTATTGTCATAGTTTAGGGGTTAAATAGTAAAAATTGCGGCAGTTTGTTATTATAGTTCAAGGGTTAAATTATAAAATCCCTCACGAATTATTATAATTCATGAATTAATTTATAAAATTGTTATTTTTATTATAGTTCAAGAGTTAGTTGTTAAACTATGGCATATGTCTTAATGGTGATGTTTGGGGGCACAATTTTTTGTAGTTCGATTATTAATTTGTTAAAAGAAAACAGAGTTAGTGGTTTGATTGCAAACGAGATTGATTTGTCTCCAATCATCAATCTCACCTCGCCCAATTAGTGACGTGACCTCATTAATTAAATGATACCTCCTACCCTTGCTGACATCCAATATATAAACGTTTCTGCATGCAGGCTGAAATCACCTGAGGACACGTGGTGGTTCGTCTCAGTGACATCTCATGATCTGGTCATATTAAAGGTCGTCTTCTCCAACAAACCATTCTCTCACTGTTTCATTTCTAGTGTTGCAGAAGAAGAATGAAAAGAAGCAACCTAGCTTTCCTCTCTCTAAACCCATGGCCGGCTCTTCCATAATGTCTATCGCTTTTTTCAAAACTCCTTCTTTTTCCTCCATGAAAACCGTTTTCCTAATCCTATCCGTCCTCTACATCGTCTACCTTCTCTTTATTCTCGCGTTACCTATCCCCCTACCATTAAACAAGCCGGATGCTCTCTCTCCCACTACCAGCCGCCACCTTGTCATCTCAATCGCTTCTTCTTTCAAATCCTGGTCCCAACGGAAGCCTTTCGTACGCCTCTGGTACAAACCCCATTCAACTCGTGCCTTTGCATTTCTGGATCGTGTTTTGCCGGAATTTGATTACGTTGATCCATCTGTCCCTCCTATTCTAGTCTCCGGTGATACCTCTGAATTCCCGTATACTTTTGTTGGAGGCCTGCGATCGGCGATCCGAGTAGCTCGTGTGGTTAAAGAAATCGTCAATCGAGGGGAATCGGATGTTCGGTGGTTCGTATTCGGCGACGATGACTCTATATTCTTCATGGATAATTTGGCGAAGACGCTGGCCAGATACGATCATGAAAAGTGGTACTACATTGGAAGCAATTCGGAGAGCTACGAGCAGAATCAGAAGTACTCGTTCGATATGGCATTTGGCGGTGGAGGTTTCGCGATTAGCGGGTCGCTCGCTCGGGTTCTGGCTAGAGTGTTGGACTCGTGCTTGATGAGGTATCCGCACCTGTATGGTAGCGATTCCAGGATCTTTTCGTGCCTGACTGAGCTCGGAGTTAGCCTCACCCATGAACCTGGGTTTCATCAGGTAGGAGTTGGAATTGCTGTTTTCTTCTTTCTCGCAATTTGGTGTCTGATTTTGATTGGTGGAATCGATTTGTCAGGTTGATATGAGGGGAAATCTGTTGGGAATGCTCTCTGCACATCCCTTATCCCCCATAATTTCCCTTCATCATTTGGATGCAATGGACCCAATATTTCCAAACATGACTATAATCCAAGCTTTGGAACATCTTTTTGAAGCAGTGGATGCTGATTCCGCCGGGGTTTTTCAACAAACTGTGTGCTATGATCGCTCCAATTCATTGACTATTTCAGTCTCATGGGGTTTTGCTATCCAGGTGTTTGAAGGCAGTCATCTTCTCCCAGATCTCCTTTCACTTCAGAAAAGTTTTAAGCCATGGAGGAGGAGCAGGAGTGCAAGTCATTTTATGTTTAACACTAGAGACTATCAGGAAGATCCTTGTAAAAGACCTCTTCTTTTTTACAGGGAAGACGTTGCCTTCATTAAAAACAATGTTTGGAGCAACTACAGCCGGCATATGGCCGGTAAATGTCGAATACCAGACTCGATGAAAGGCGTTCAACAGATTAGAGTGGTTACACAGAAATTTGAATATGATCCTGAGCAGGTACCTCTGTTTGTCTTTATTCGATCTGCAGTTGTTTTTTCGACGCTTGAAACGTTTTTTCATGTGCAATTTCCTCGTGTCTTCTCATTGGATTCCTCGCTCCTCTCCTCCCCCCCGTAGGCTCCACGCCGTCGTTGCTGCGATGTTATTCCGTCCTCTGATGATGAATCGATGCTTCTTCATGTTAGACAATGCTTAGGAGATGAACTAATTTCCATGCAAGTCTAGCATTTTTGCGGAGATGTTGGAGATGGCAAAAGAAAGAGAACAGGAAATACTCAACTGCAGACAGCTCCGTTGGATTGGACTAAATTTGTACATTTTTTATAAAGTGAAAAAAATAACATGAAATGTCACAATTTAGAACCATCTAAATAATAATTGTAAAAGAACCTGAAATGTCACAAAGAATGACACGTAGTGGGTCTAGAAATTAGAGAGAAAATGGAAGAGGCACATGTGAATGAGAATAGAAAGATAATCTCTCATTCAATGCTGCCTAAAGTTAGTCAAATTGGCACTTTGAGCAACGGAAGGTTGTGTTTTTTCTGACGGGTTAAAGTTTGATGATGAAACTGCGAGAACAAATTGTGTGTTGTGACTTATCAATGACTCCTACTACACTCATGCCCTTATCCTTGAACAAAACACTCAACTAATAGATTAGACTATCATGGACGTGGGTTTGAGATTCTTTTATTTTTAATTAAGGCTATTGATCGTAAATGAATTTCAAAATCCATGAACGACCATAGAGTTAGCACATGCAACTTGTCCACTATAGTTAGTTGTGACATGATATTTACATGTTTTATAATCCAAACAAAATAAATAAAAGATAATGTGCATTTTATACCCTAAATTTAAAAAATCTAAAAAATTGATACCTTAAACTTATTTAACATTTTGGTCAACAAAACTTTTAATTTGGACTCGTTAGCAAAATAAACCACGTATTTAAGAAATATAATCCGTTACTATTAAGTTCACTAAGTTAATGTTAAGCCTGATTGTTAATGTCACCCGCTGAGTGATTCATATTAAACCAAAAAAAAAAGAGTGAGGCACAAAAACATCACCGTTAACCTATTAAAAGAAATATTACTGTGAAAACAATGTTAAAACATTACTCTTTACCATTCCAATCATATTTTAATTTTATGCTAAAATCACAATAATTGAAACAATCTTACTGCGAAGACGATGAGTCGTTGAAAACAATTCTCATTTTTTCAATTTTATGAACATTTTCTGGTGCCTTCCTCTTCCTCTTGATTTCGCTCGTCCAATTCTCATTATCATCTTCTCTTTCTTCTTCTTGGTCTGCCGTCATCGTCGAATTCTCATCACCAATGTCTCACTTTTAGCGAAAATTAATCTTTTTACAAGCGGAACGTAATTTTTTTTGTAGCAAAATGTTATCTTTCTAGAACAGACAGTAATCATTCTGCTTGCAAAAGTAGTTTTTTAAATCTGCTTAGTGATAAGATCGCTCCAGCAGAACGATAACATTTTTTAACTGTTTATTTTCTATAATTAAAAATTTTATTTATTAATAAAAATTGTTTAATAGTTATTTTATCATTTTTGTTAATTTACAAAATTAGATAAGGAAAGACAAAGAATAATCAAAACGCAATATTTGTTGCCGTTTTGAAAACCCCGCGCCTCTATGGACCAACCCAGCTGAAATTGTACAAATTACAATTTTAAATATGAATCGGAGCGTCTGCAGGAGACTTTTATAATCTGACGGTTAATATTCCACCAAGTCTTCACGTTTCAACGTCTATTTTTTCCAACGGTCAGAAACTCGAAATACAAAAATTTTCCGATTCGACCTTCTCCCACATCGTACCAAGAGAAGAATTCTAAGCAAACGTAGCGAGAAGAGGTTTTCTCCAAGTTTTTTTCTTTCAATCTTCTAGAGCTGCCATTGTTCTTCGTCTTCAACTATTGTCTTCCATCAAATGAGTATATTACAGTACCCTGATGCCATTAACGCACCAGATTTACAGGTTTGGGATAATGCTGCCTTTGACAATGAAGCGTCCGAAGGTTTCCCTGCCATTAAAGGGTGTTGGCAGAACTCTGATTCCTTTCAATCTGATTGCAGCAAGGAAAATTTGAGTCCTATTTTAGTAAAATCTCCTGCTTCGGTCAAATCCATCGTCTCTGTGAAGCCCCTTCAGCCTAACAATGTTAGTGTGAAATCGAACGGGAAGCCATTGAAGCCTTCAGCCAAACTGGTTTTCCTCGAACCAGTATCGAAAGAAAGAAACAAAGAAGAAGGTGAAGAAGAGGAAGATAAAGCTCGTGGGGATTGTAAAATTGATTCGGAAATTGAAGAAATTGAAAGAGAGATTGCTATCTTGTCAGAACGGCTCAAAGCTCTGCGACTGAAAAAATTGGAAGAGAAGTTAAAGATTAACGAGCGCCGTGGGAGAATTATCGCAGCGAAATTCATGGATCCGAAACAGAGTTTCAAGAATTCAGTTAGCGAGAAAAAGGTTGAACAACCTTTCGTTTCAGGTAGCAAAATAAAGTTCAGTCGCAGAGGGGTCAGTTTGGGGCCATGTGAGATCTTTTCTGAGGTTGGAGGACGACGAACGGGTGTCAGTTTGGGACCGTCAGAAATCATTGCCGGAATCAGTTTTCGACCGCCGGCGAAAGACGAAATTACACCTGTTCAACAGATTCAGAATCGTCGAAAATCGTGTTTCTGGAAACTCCATGAGATTGACGAACTGAAGGTGACAAAAGAAATGGGAAAGCGAAACAGCATGACAACTAGCCCTAAATGGAAAAAAACAGTTTCCAAGGTTCAGACGGTAAAGCAAGCAGCCACAACCGTGAGCTCGAAGAGACCAGTGAAGAAAGAAGAAGGACTAATCGGAACAATCCGGCCAAAAAAGCTGTTCAAAGAGGACGCAAATTCGGTGAATGCTAGTGCGAAGAAACCATTAAAGCACGGGAGAATGGTTTGCAGCAGGTACAGTCAAATCCCCGTCCAAACCAACGATGGAAGAAAAAGGTCTTTTCCAGAAAACGATAAGGTGGAGGGGAAGAGACTGGAGAAGAAACGAGCTTCATGTGAGAGCCGGGTGAAGAAGCGATGGGACATTCCGAAGGAAGTGGTTATGGTGTGCGAGGAAGCTGAAGAAATAATGCCTGCGATGAGCGTCGACGAAATGTGTGAGGTTCTTCCAGTGCCAAGGATTAGGACTCTGAGTTGTTGTAATGAGAGTCCGAGGGACTCAGGACCGGCGAAAAGGGTGGCCGATTTGATGGGCAGGAGATCATTCTTTGGTGCTAATGAGGAGGAAAATGCAGCAGAGAATGAGGAGGAGGAGGAGGTTGACCCATCTGAGCGTCTTGGTCAGACATTGATTTTTGAAGATGACTGTTGGAAATAAATCAATGGCTGGCGTTTTTTCCTATTCTATAAATACTTTGCTTTTCTTTATTGTTATTTTAATAATAAAATAAGATTATATGTTCTCATAATCACCAAGTGTTTGCTTACTACTCTCCAATTCTTTCCTAAATCTGATCAGCGTGTATCAAAGGAGGGAGAGAGAGAGAGAGTCATATCTATCTTCAAATTTCAACAACTGATGGCTAAAAACACTTAAACCACAATATTCACATTTTCAAATTTCCCAAATTATCATTACCATATCTTGTCACTTCACCTTTCATATCAAAATTATCCTTCAAAATCTTTTTAAATTTTATTATTATTATCTTATCGTAACGACTTATTGAATCTCAATCTAAAAGTGAAGGATTTCCTTCAAATATCTCATCGCCCCCAAAAACTATTTTTCATCAAAATATTTTGTCCAAAATCACTAGCATCAATAAATATTTTTTCAAAATTGAAGCAAAAAATCATGGATATCACAAAATTTCAAAAGATATTCTCAAAATTCAGATATTTCTCTCATAACAAATCATCCTCAAAATCATATCAAATCAAATCGCATCACAAAATTCAAACCTTATTTGAATTTAAATCGAAAATAACTCTAAGATTGAGATATTCATATGATTCCAGATCTACCATAAATCATCAAAACTTAATCTCTAAAAAATCTTCCAAAAATCTCAAACATTTTGAACAACTTTTATCTTTGGCAAAAAATTCAACTTTGCATTGGACACTTTCGTAATAATCTCAATTGAAATGACTTGACAGTGAAAATAGAGAACAATGATGCAGATCTATGGCGACGGATGGTGAATAGATATCCTCCTATGATGAACATGTTGCTCGGAGGTACAACGTCTTTGACAAACTCAAAAGCAGGAAAATATCATAACTTTTACGATGCACATGATAATAATTTCTAATAGCAGCTGTCAAGTAGAGAAGAAAAAATTTTATGAGCAAGACAAATTGCAGGGGGAACAATTTTTCCACTCCTTTTTTTTTTTTCAAAAAAACTATAAATTTATGAAAAATTATGAAAACCTTATTCTATGCGAAACGACTGGAGAGTATCGATGTTTTGACGAATTTTGAAATCCGGATTATATAATCTCTCTCTCAACCAAGCTATGATACCACTTGTTAGAAATCGAAAAGAAAATATGATGTGGGATACCAGATTTACGTGGAAAAACCCTTTCATGAAAAACCACAGGAAGATGAATAAATTTACTATAAATATTAAAATACAAATGAAAGTTTTGCAACTCTAACTTACATGAATTTATTGAGAAAACAAAACTATAAATGAAATCTATAATGCGGGCCCACCAACACGAACAATAAAATTCAAATCACACCGAAATCTAACAACTCATCTTAGTTCTTGTGGTAGTTTGCCATGTGAATACCAAAAAAAGCCCAAGTGTGGTCCGAGACATATTAGTGGGGATGAACAATCTCATATCGCTTGGAAGAGTAGAAAAAATATAGTTTATAAGTAGGGCTCCCCTCCCTACCTAATACAACGCGTTTTTGGCTAATCCTAAGAACAAAATCGTGCAGGTCTAACCCAAAGTGGATAATATATGAGCACTGGGGGACGTTACTAATGATATTAGAGTAAAATCTCAACCGGAAGTGTGGTCGACGAGAACGTTGGGTCCTCAAGAGAGAGAGATTTTGGCAATCTGCCTTGTGAAGGCCAGTAAATGCCCAATTATGGGTTTGTCCATGTCAGTAGAGGTGCACAATCCCACATCGCTTGAAAGAGTAGAAAATACATGATATATAAGTAGGATTTCTCTCTCTAACTAGTACAACGTATTTTAGGCTGATCCCAATAACAAAATCGTTCGAGTCTCAGCCTAAAGTAAATAATATTGTACTGAGAGCACTAAGAACATTGCAGTACCTTTTGTGCAAGCTTGATACCAAAGCCAAGCTCTACAAAGATGCGTCCTTATCAGATCTTTTTCTCACAAATAATCTGCAGTTTTATCTTCGAAAAGGTCTCCACAACCAACCTCAAATACCTTTTATGCAAGGGAGAAACGGCTCTGCTCTGCAATTTCTGTGAGAGAATGCTCCAAGAAGTTCAATGCAGCTTCTAAGAAGCATACAGTAAGCAAACTTCAAGGAAACATATTCTTACCTGCATGCGGAGAATTTTTCGAAAGAAATTATGGGGCTGGTGAGGGTGACACCTCAAACTCTAGTGTTTTCTATCAAAATTTAAGGTACGAGGCTTAATTGCAGACCTTTAGGATCTGTTTTGACATTTATCATTTGTGTGTTTTTTTTTTTGTTTTTATAGAAAGGGAAGGGTGTTTTGGTCTTTTTCACAAAAAAGAACCATTTCTGTGAGAAATCAATATTTGTTGAATGACACGAGAGTTTCCTTTTCCTTCAAACCCAGGTTAAACCTTGGACTTGCGATTCTCGTTCATGGTTGAACTTCCGCGTTTTCCAGTTCCTTCGATTGACTGATACCTCCTCAATGCACTTGAAGCCCTTTGTTCGTCCCAACGATGTGAAGCAAACCGTTTCGGCGATTTCATGTTATTTAACTACAATTTTTTGTTCCTTTCCTCGTTTGGGGAGTCTGCTGTTTACCAGAAAAACTATTCACCCCCAATTTTCCGTAAGTGGATCCCCTTATTGTCTTAATCTTCTGTTCACTTGATTATTTCTTTAACTAAGTTCCGCACTTTATTGAGGCATAGATGCCACTAAAGAGCTGACTGTTAACTGTTGTAATGAGGGAGTAAAGCGAATGGTTACATTAGTTGTTTTTTTACCCGTTTTTGGTTCAAAATTATATGCTTCATTTGATTTGAGTTTCTGGTTTCGAATCAAACATTATATTTTAGTTGAAGTTTAATGCTTTGCGTTATAGAAAGTAGTATGACATTGTTGCTAGAGATTTATTGGAATATTTTCTCCTCTTTCTAGCTAGAGAAATGAGTACCTTGCAAGTTGCAAAGAAAGGAGACTAATTTGGAAAAGAAAGTTTAGCCCTTTCTTGTTTTGCCTGGGGCTGATTGATTAATACTCATGTTGGCACACGATGTACATCCTGATTGATTAACCAAGTCATGTATGACATCGCAAGTGACAATTATAATAGAATCAAGAACTCTTCATTAGATATAAGAACATACACCTAGTCTTTAGCAGTTTAAGATTTGCTTAATTTTCTCAATACACATGGGAATCAACCTCTGTGAATAATAGGTATTGATAAAAATTTAAATTATCATCATCCTGAAATTCCTGTTTCGATATTTGTTGTGACCAAAGTTTTTGATGCAGATAAGCTGCCTGTATTTTTCTACTATTGGGGAAACTAGAGATAAATTCTCAAAAAAAGTTCTGCCTACACAGGAAAATTCTTCTGGTTATGACTGCGTGACTGTGGAAGGAAACTTTAATAGGCTGTGTAAATCTAGCAATATCTGTTCTGCTGCTCAAGTGGATCATTCCTTAAGACATAACCAAAATCCCCATGGCCCCAGTGCGTATGATTCTATATTGTCAGGAGCCAGTGAAAAGGGTGACATTCTCTCTTGCTGTCAAATTTTCAAGGAGTTTGTGACTTCAGAGATATGTATAAGGCCTTCCTCCTATCTAAATTTGGCCAAGGTTTTTACAAAGACAAATGATTTTGACCAGCTATTGAGATTCATCGAAGAAGTGGCGGAGCTTACGTTTCCAAGTCCAACAGTTGTAAATGGAATCATCTATGGTCTTTCTGAATGCAAGGAGATTGATAAAGCTCTTCGCGTATTTAACCATATGAAGAGTCTGAAATGTAGGCCAGATTTGATTACATATAATACTATTATGAACATGTTGGGTCATGTAGGTCGCATCAATGAAATGCTTCAAGAATTTTCCACTATGAACGAATATGGGATTGTGGCAGATGTAATTTCCTATAACATATTGTTGAACAGCTTTCGTAAGTTTGGGAGATTTGATATGTGCTTGGTTTACTTCAAGGAAATGTGTGAGAAGAAAATTGAACCTGATTTGCTCACTTATACTGCATTGATCGAGTGCCTTGGGCGATCAGGCAACGTCGAAGAATCATTGACACTCTTCAAGGAGATGAAGCTTAAGCATATTCATCCTTCCATTTATATTTATCGGTCTCTCATCAGTAATCTTAAGAAGACAGGAAAGGTGGATTTGGCAATATCATTTCAGGAGGAGATGAATTCAGGTAAAGCAAAACTTACTAGCGTCAAGGATTATAAGGAAAAAAGGAGACGGTTCTAGTCACGGATTTTTAAACTGGCATCAAGCCACTCAAGATCGAGCTGATGATTATGATGGGATTTTGACTTCCCATGCATGCTAGAGAATTTTATCCTGATGGATTTTTTTAGGAGCAATTAGGAAAGGCAATTTATCATAATATTGCCAAGTAAGACCTTATAATCATTAGTTAGAGATTTTATTTTCAATATCTTACCATTATTTATGGCTATTGTGATTGATTATGCTCTCAACAAGCTTGCTGTTGAGGAGGGAATGAAATGGGTACTTTAGGAAATGGTGACTTGCTGATGTGACAAGTTTGTTATGCAACTGAGAAGTGAAATATATGTGAAGGCATAAGAGATTGGATATAAATTGTAAGAGGAAGGAAGAGAGAGACACTTTTGGTGGATGAATTGATACTGCATTATCTTCTAGCATATTTTCCGACTGTTGTTAGTTCCCCTTTCTCAGCAATCTCAATTCTGCCAAGTAATTTCAGCAAGACTTTTAGATTTCTTCTATTTTGGGCACGATTGAGAGGTTGTTGCTCATCCCACCAAGCTCTCCTCAACAAATTACTATTTCCTAAGTTATAACCTTCATTCACTTCTCAACACTTGCATGAGAAAATGATGCTGGAAAAATGCTCATCTGATATAAGTATACTCAACTTTGCTGTTTGTGTTAAGACTGTAACTGTGTGTGGCCTTTCCAGAAGGAGGACATTGGCATAGGGTGCATGCCTGTCAAATATGCGATTTCTTCACTCACCTCTTGCTGTTTTTTGGAGTCTGAAGAGAAATCACATGGATTCGTGTATCAAAACTTCAGACACATCATATGGTATGTTAATGATCCGACTACAAGATCCCTAAATTTGCAACGGTCGACTGAGATTTAGGCCAATTTGTAACTCATCAAAGTATTATATGCTTCTATTTTTCCATGCAATTAACCTCTGTGCGTTATGTACTTGTGATGGTATTCTGTTTGTTGCATATAACGTTGGCAATCGTATTAAGCTTTAGACATTACTAGAATGGATTTCATAAAACAAGAAATTGAAGAATTGGCATTGATAGCAGAATTATTGGCCCTGCATAGGCAGATTGTGTCTGGATTCTTCTTTTAGGTTCTATTAGAGCTCTGAAATCAACACAATTCCTTCATAAACAGACATAGGAAAAATGTACCGAGAACATTGCAATAAGATAGAAAGTTATCTGCCTAGATGGCTCCGAAGTTAACGATGGCCACGCCAAAGAAAATTTACACGGTCTTCCAGTCATATCCGGCTAGAATCTCTTCCAAAAATAAACCTCCTAGTCCAATCAGAGACCACCAGAACTCTTGTTCGCCAGCTTACTTGCTTACTGAATGAATGAAATTTTCAGATTAGATTAAAAGACAAACAACCTGCTGCAGAATTCATTAGGTAGCAAATCTGTAGAGGAATCACCTGGCATATACAGAATACCATAGCCACTGAGTACTGTGGCCTATGGAAACCCAATCTCCAGGCAGTTCTGCCGCTGTTTGTTCTCCGCCCAGAGGAGCAAATTGCCCCAAATGCTTGTACCTTGTTTATTAGAAGATATTAGTGAGGTAGAAGGGAATGACGCAAAAAGCTTAAAACTACTTGTAAATTAAGGAGGTTGTCGATTTAAAAAGAAGCTTCGCTTGAAGAGAATAGCGGGATAACAAGCAAAGCGGCCAGCCGTAACTGTTCCGACACATGTTTTCTTCAGATTGATCATAATCTTTGCTACACTACCAGTACCTACAATCCTTGTACTTAACAACCTACCGAGCAGCTTTTTCTTGCTGATATAAAACAACCTCTAGCTAGTCCACGTACATAAAGATTATATCATAGACAGTAGTTGGCCTGTGAAAACTAAAAAAATTCCCTCTCCAAGTTCAAGTAAACAATCTGTAAACTATCTACACTCATAAAATGGTTAAAATTATGATTCAATAACTGACACCTTTTAGATTCAAGCTATGCATAAAATTATGATAGTTTTCCTTACTTGAAAGATTAAGATAACAAGCATATTTTATAGTCCAATAGATAAGAGAGGAACATAGGAAACTGACTGAAATGGACGAAATTGATAATGCCCAGAATCACCAAAGCGACGAGGACCTTCGGGATTGTCAATACAATGGCTGCTGCGGTTAAAGCATTTGGAGAGATACGCACCCTGCTGGGCAGCAACCTAAGAAACCAATAATGACAATATCTTAGTAGTGAAAAGACGATATTCAATTGCAGATTCAAATTTAAGTAAATATAATAGCTGCATAGTGAAAAAAAGTAAAATCATTTACCTGTGCAGTCGCTGGTAGAACTTTCATCTGAGAGTCTACGTGAGAAAGGGCCAACTTAAAACCTTCAATATCTATTTCCTTTCTTTCATTTCCTTCAGAATCTTTTAACAGATCTACCACATTGCGCAGATGTTTGCTCTTCAAATATTGTTCTATCTGTGGATATCTTATCAGAATGTCACCTACTACATCTTGGAATTCTTTAACAGTCAGGGTCCCGGAGTTGTCGATGTCCGCTGCTTTAAATATAGTGGAGACGTCATCCTAAATAGATATAATACAAAATCCATAAAGCAGAAAATGCTTGCATAAATAGCTTTATTTATTTTTACTATCTTAATAAGAATGAAAAATGAATATAAATTAATTGAATCACAGATCCTTAACTTGCTAGCACAAGATCCAATGATGATCAAATGAAAAATGCTATTAGATGTTCTCCCAAAAACTAGCCTACCGGCACTTAAAAAATTATGAAATAAAGTAGATTATTGCCTAATGGCTTCATATACCATAATTTTACGCTGGTCAATTGTGGCACAATCACCAATTGCATATACGTTTTCACTGCCCTTTACTTGCAACCATTCATCAGTTGCAAGAACACGCCTACCTCCCTGCACATAAGAACTTTACTCACAACTTTTGCGTATGAAATTATCACTCAAAGTTTCTATAAAGTGCTCCATCAAAAAATAAAAAATTCTTAGTTAGTTTCACAATATTTATCATAAACACAATGAATGTATTTACAAACCTGGCCAATTTGCTCCATGAAGTCCTTAACCACCGGACGAGACCCCACTCCAGTAGACCACACAACTAATCCATGGGGTACGGAACAAATTTCTCCTTTCGTCTTCATTGTAATCTCTTTATCAGAAACACTTACAACCCGACATCCTGTTTGCAATTCAATGCCATCTCTTGAAAATTTCTGCTCAGCAAATGAGCTAATTCTTTCATCGAACCTACATAGAAGAAGAATGTGAATTCCATGAAGTTTCCTGTTATTTTGTGGTCTTCTTACTAGTGGGAAGGCAAAGCTCGCAGTAGAATGAATGCAGCTCAGCATCTGAGGTTGATAAGTTAGTCGATAACATGAAGAGATAATAAATAAAGCATCACACTATTGATGTGGTAAGGTTATGAAAATTTAAGCATTTTACCAAAAGAACATTTTCAAGCAGAGTCTCGCATTAGTTTGTAAGATATGGCTCAGTTCTCTTTCACACCACAAATCCAACCAAGAGAATGCTATGAAACAGAATAGTTATTTTCTTACATATTCAAGATGTGATCTCCTGACTGTATAACTGTAATTTTCACCAGATCTTTGACCATAGGGTATAATTTGACTAAATCTTCTTGAAGAAAGTCGTGCAGCTCAGCAGCAAATTCTACACCAGTTGGACCCCCTCCAACAATAACAAAATGAAGATTTCTTCTTCTCTCTTCTTCACTCAGACCAGGAAGGACTGCCATTTCAAAGCAATCAATCACACTTCTGCGAATTTTAAGAGCATCTTCCACTTCCTACATTATGTGCAACAATTTCCCCATCAGCTACTTTCAAATTTTAATCAAGTCTCCTCACCAAAGTTATAAATAGACAAGTAATTCCACTGTGTGGAATGGAAAACAATTCACCTTGAGAAAATGACAATTTTCCTTGACACCCGGAGTGTTAAAAGTGTTCACTTGTGCCCCAATTGCTATTACCAAGTAGTCATATTCCAATGAAAATGCCTTCTTCTCAACCATGCTATCGTCTATCCCAGACCGACAGAATACCTTCTTGTTTGCAGCATCAATCTTAACACATTCAGCTTCACAGAATTGAATTTCGCCTTTTCTCTGCCATGATTTAAATCAGAGCATAGATACACAATATTTTTTTCCCTGAAAGGTTTGTAAGTGAACACTCCGAAAATATAGTAAATGTGCTCTAAATGAATTTTTATGTTTATTGATAAACCTACAAACGAATTTACATTCACAACCTTCAGTGATCAGTAATTGTCTTAAAAATCAAGTTTTAAATGTATGATGAAATTGTTACGGCCAATTAAAGTCCTAGAAGTATCTTTTCTAGAGCACCTACCTTTCTTATGATGTTTCGAACTGGTTCTACTATGCTTCGTGCTTCAACCGTTCCGCATGTCACACTGGGTAACAATGGAGTAAATGCAAAATAGTTCCGTGGTGAAACAACCTGGACATCATATAACGAAGCGTCGAGGTCTTTTAGGAAGCTAGTCCCAGCCCATCCTGTTCCAAGCACCAAAATTCTCTTTTTCTTGAGTTCCTTTTCATTAGGATTACCAACATCTTGTTGTGATTCAGAGTATGCTACTAGGCCTCCACTACTGAAATAAGTTTTCAAAACAGATGCATGAGAAGATCAGGATTGGATGATTGAACTTACGGGCAAGTCTTTGTAACCAAGAACACAACGACTACATTCACAATTCTATAAACCAATAATACATGTCTTTAGTCAACTACTGATGAACTGAACTATAAAGCATAATTAACTTGCAACTTAGTTCCTCAAGCTCTAGAGAAACTATATCAGCCAAGCCTTGTACCAAGTGTGAGCTGAGATCATAATTAGATATAATATTCATAATGGTCAGATGAAATTATCATCACTATTGATTGATAGAAAACAGATCATAAACAATTTTGTAGTCGAACTTGTCTGTAAGTCAAAACATACTTTTGGGATGCTTAATTCATTATACTTTCCAATGGGAACGGTGTACATGAAACGTTAAACCACTTAATTTCATCAAGTGCTTCGAAACTAGTATCTGATAATACTTTTAAGACGTTTAAACTCATAAGGATAAAGGTTTAACAAAAGCATTTTTTGTTCTTCCTAATCCCAAGAAGACATTTTGTATCGCCTGCATTCCAATACTTGAGATTGTAGGTAAAACATTGACTTTATAATTGAGAATAGATAGGAACTTTATGCTATAAAATGAATCTACAGTCAGGTTGAGTGAAAAAGGGGTCTACTTAATCCACATTTCCTTCTTTCTTTAAAATTCCCTAGTAACCAAGCATACAGCGAGCAAAAACTCCAGCAGAAATAATTAATAATGAAAAGATTAGTCGAGAAAGAAATGTAGAGTGATCGGAGACCTGAGGGAGCAAAACACAAGTAGTTTAGCGTATGGAGGGCAGCCATGGAAAGCTCTTGAAGCTCTGGCGAGGAAGGGCGAAATCTTCATTTAGAGCAACACAAGGAAGAAGCAGAGAGAGGAGGCTCAGGTATGGCTGGCAGCGACAAACGAGATCGAGAGAGAGAGTATGAGGTTTGTTGAGTGTTAAAGTAGTCACTGGACGGAACCTTCTTCCCGATCTCATTATCTCGTCCGATTCCACGATTAGCTTAGTACAACTTCCGACCAATCAGTCTAATTGTTTTCTCGTCCGATTTCCGACACGACGTCGTTTCTTAATTACCATACCTTTTGAATTCCTTTTTAGTTTGATTAAAAAGATTCTTTAGGCTCTAATTTTACCCTTTTTTAATGTCACCCTTTAAGGAAACATAACTACTTTGAAAGTGTTGAATAAAAAATAGAGAAAGATCGGAGAATAATAAAGTATAGTAATATGATATTAGAATTAATACACAACGAGGATATAATGGGAATAACTTGATTTATAAGATAATTATTTGAAATTAATTAAACTTAATTTTGCTATTCCAACTATGCGATTGACAAAAATATCATTGCAATTGAGATTTGGGTTATTATTTTTGGAAAGTATAACATTTAGTTCGATCTTTTTAAATATCTCAAAATAAATGTCACATAATTCAGTACTATAAATAATCGTATAAATTAAAAAATTTATTTTTTCAAATTCAATTGCAACATTTGAAATCAACATACACACATTAAAACATGTTTTATCAAAACTTGTTCAACTACGGTGATAAACAATGAGCAACTTATTTCCAAGCAATTCACTTTTAACATGGTGAAAAAGAGGACATGAGAAAGAAAAAGAACAGAAGCCAAGAGTTATTTTTTGCTTGACTTGTCCATTACTACTCGATCATATGGTAATATGGTGATTAAAATTGAAAACATTGTAAACATGGAATGATGGTCATATTTGGTTAAAAATTATGTTACTTCTCTAATACAAGCTGCATTGTTGAAACAACAAAGTGGATTTACCCAAAGCTAGCTCATAAAATATTGCATTTTTGGACATTGGACGTTATAAGGTAGTGATAATTGGGCTAGCCCAAAACCAATATCCTAGCAGCATGCCCATTAGAACATGGCTTCATAGATTGAGCTAGGTATGGGCATTAATTAAATAAGGCACACTGACATATCTTTATTAAGAAAAATGATCCATTAATTCAACTATTATAATATCTCACTATAACTACTAATAAATAAATGAGAAATGAATAGAGCAGTGCTAAGGAAAAGGGCTATTTACCATTTACAGCAAAGCATTGGTAAATTTTGTCGCTTTGATGTGATCTTATTATATTTTATATGATTGTAGAGTTGGATAAAAACGTGACATTTATAGAGTTAATTAATTCTATATGCATTATTTAAACTGGAGATGGTTCTTATGTTTTCTATAGCACATGGTGTGGGGAAAGAATTGTCAAGAGTGTTTTGGCTACGATTAGCCAAGAGATAGTACCTGGGTGGAACTGTAACAATCGCTGCAACTGTCCAAGCTCTGGTTTGGGTTCAAACTTAAAACAAAAAAAGAAAAGTCTTTACGTGTAGAGATCCCAATAGCTCAAGCACTATAGAGTTATAAGAGACTCCTTTTCGGATGAGTTTGAAATGGATCCTCGCTTACGCAAAGATGGATTGAATGTTGAAATTATAAACTTAGTTCAAATAATATGTTTTGGTTAATATATATTTTTAATATAGTTTTAGTTTAGTTCAATGCATTTGTATGAACATTTTGCTCGGCTCATTAGATGTATGAGAGATTGTCGACAAAAGTTATGACGAGCTTCGTGATGATTTTGCATTGACTTCTAACCATAAGGAGACTCTCAAAAGAACACATAAAAGAGATCAACAAGCTCTTACCCTTATTCATCAATATTTGGATGAAGTCATGTTCACGATGTTAGAGTTCGGGTGTGACCTGAATTTAGGTTTGACTCATATCCTATATTATGGTTATTTAGTTTCTCTATATATTGATGCTTGAGTCGCAAAACTCATTGTACCTTGATTTCATTCTTAGTGATTTCTCCTCTGCCCGTAGTTTTTTCCTGTTAGAGTTTTCTATGTAAATCTTGGTGTCCCTGCTTTCGCAGTTTTCTTTTTCCGTTTCGCGTTTGATTCTCAACAATTGGTATCATAGCCCAGGTCAGATTCTCTATATCAATTTTCAATAATTGATATCAGAGTGGAGTTGGAGTTTTCGTACTCGGATCGAACGAAGTTAGGGTTTACGATATTTGTGGGAAAAATTGTATTGTGGAAAAAGAAATAAAAAAAAAAACAAAGAAAAGAAAAAAAATTGAATTTTTTTTTCTGGTGTGCGTCGCTTCTGTTCATCTTCAACGAAGAAGACTTCCGCCGCTGCCATCCGACGTCGACGAGAGAAACCCGCCACTGTCTATCGACGATTAAAGCCGTCCAGTGGAGGAGAGAAGCAGATTTCGCTGCCGTCTGTCGCACGCGAATCGCAGAGAAGCTGAGGCCAGTCGATTGCGCGTCGCCGACCGCCGATCAGTTCGCCATCCGCCGTCGGTCAGTCCAACGCCACTGTCCAGTGTCGCCCCTGCCTCGTCGCCGTCCTCTGCACAGGGAGATCCGTTGAAGAAACAGCCGGCCGTGTGATCTCCTGTGACAGTTTGATAAAAATTTTGGATTTTTGGATTGAATTTCTGAAATTTTGGTTGGATTAATTGGGTGGAATTTGTGAAATTTTTCTGAAGATTGACGGGCTTGAATATTAGATTGGACCTCAAATTAAATTGAGGAGATTTATTCTAATTTTGGGGCGGATATTTTTTTGTTAAGAAATTGTGAGGAAATTTCTGAAATTTTTTGGGCATGATGAATTCAGTGAAATTCGATATTCCGTTATTGGATCGGAATATGAGATTTCAATTATGGCAGGTGAAGATGTGAGATGTGCTCGCACAGATGGATTTAGACGACGCGTTATTAGGGCTCGATAAAATGTCCACGTTATTGAGTGAAGAGGAGAAACGTCGAAAGGATCGGAAAGCCCTATCTATGATACGTCTGCATTTGTCAAATCAGATTTTGCAGGATGTTTTGAACGAGAAGTCTGCCGCTGATTTATGGTTCAGATTGGAGCAGTTATGTATGAAGAAAACCCTGACAAGTAAGCTGCATTTGAAGCAGCGGTTATATTCTCATCAGTTATTGGAAGGAGCCTCTATTACAGAGCACTTGGCTGCATTTAACGAGTTAGTTTCAGATTTGGAGACTATGGGATGCAAGTACGATGAGGAGGATTTGGGGTTGATTCTGTTATGTTCATTGCCAGCTTCATATGATTCTTTCAGAGATACGATCTTGTACAGTAGAGACAGTTTAACTCTGGAAGAGGTTTATGGTTCTTTGTTATCAAAGGAAAAGATGAAGCAACTTGTTAAGGAATCCGAGTCTCGAGGTGAGGGACTCATCGTTCGGGGAACAAGAGATTCAAACAACAAAGGCAGTGATAATGTTCAAAGTTCGAAGGGCCGATCAAAGTCAAGGAACCGAGATAGAACCTGTTACTTCTGTCAGAGAAGGGGGCACATCAAAGCCGAGTGCCATAAATTGTAGAATGAGTTAAAGAGAGCTGAGAAGGGAAAACAACCGATGACGTCCGCTGAAGTAGTTTTCACAGAAGAAGAAGACCACAGTGATGAAGATCTTCTAATAGTGTCAGAGGGAAACTCAAAGCCAAACAAGGAGTGGATTCTGGATTCAGTGTGTTCGTTTCATATGTGCTACAATCAAGATTGGTTTACGACATATGAGGTCGTTTCAGGAGGTGCTGTGTTAATGGGCAATAACACACTTTGCAGGATAGCTGGTATCGGTACCGTCAGAATCAGAATGTTTGATGGAGTTGTGAGGACACTGGGTAGCGTGCGACATGTTCCCGAGTTAAAGAAGAATCTGATCTCGTTGAGTACTCTGGATTCGAAAAGGTACAAGTACAGCGCTGTAGGTGGAGGTATAAAGATCAGTAGGGGTGCTCTTGTCAAGTTAAAGGAACACAGAAGCTCTGTAAATTTGTATGTGTTACAGGGTTCTACGGTGATGGGTAATCAGGCTGGAAAGTTTGTGAATTCACCTTCAAAAGGTCTGTTGGAGAAGACTCAGAGAAAGTCAGGTTCTCAGGTGAAGTTCAAGTTGGGTTCTGAATCCACATCAGAGCCGATACGTCAGCCTTTTACAGATGTTCAGCATGATGCAGTCACCACATCGTCACCAACTTCAATTACAATTTCACGCCAGAGAGGTATCGTCAAAAGCAGAACCAAGAGAATTGGTAAAGCTCCACGGCGATATAGTGAAACATCTACAGTGGGTTATGCATTGAATGTGTTCGAGAGTATAGATTCAACATATTCACATGCAGTTCGTTGCGACATCTCTGATAATTCGGTGGTACAATGGGGAAAATGTGATTTCTCTCTGAGTGTGTCTCTCAAGTTTAAGCGGGGCTTAAACTTGATCCGTACCAGATATTGAGTTGGCCCATCAGGGGCCTTTGTGGAAGAAGAGGTTATTTTTCGTTGGAGTTTTGCAGTTCGCCTTACATTGGAATTTCTTTGAAGGTGGAGATTGTTAGAGTTCAGTGTTCTGGATTTGTTTTGGGGTGGGCCGTGAAGCATGCATTGGATCTCTCAGGTGGAATTCGTGTCAATGTGGAGATTGTTAGAGTTCGGGTGTGACCCGAATTCGGGTTGGGCCCATATCCAATATTAGGGTTATTTAGTTTCTCTATATATTGATGCTTGAGTCGCAAAACTCATTGTACCTTGATTTCATTCTTAGTGATTTCTCCTCTGCCCGTGGTTTTTTCCCGTTAGGGTTTTCCACGTAAATCTTGGTGTCCCCGCTTTCGCAGTTTTCTTTTTCCATTTCGCGTTCGATTCTCAACACAAGAGAGTATCAAATGTGACCCCCACCAAGCAAGCATGAGAGATTCTACAAAACTTTTGTCAAGAAGTTGATAAGGTAATGAAGGTACGCCTTCAAATCCTGCAAAAAGAATTTTAAGTGTTACGAATGTAAGAATTTGAGTCCATAGATGATTTCTTTTCGAGGGTTTTGGCCATCGTAAACCAAATGAAGAGATATGGAGGAAGAATAGAAGATGATTGTGTCAAAGAAAAGGTTTTTCGCTCGTTGCATTCAAAATTCGATTATATGATTGTAGCTATCGAGAAGTTCAAAGATTTAACTACTATAATAGTTGACCAACTTATGAATTCTTCATAAGCTCATCAAGAAAGAATCAGTAAGAAAAAAGAGGAGACAATCAAGCAAGTTTTAGCCACTAAGCTCTCGATGAATAAAAAAGAGAATGAACGTGGGAGAAGTCAATGAGAAAGAGGAAACAAACATGGACGCGGACGCGGACGCTGACATAGATGTGGATAGGGTAGAGGAAGAGGACGAGGAAGTAAAATTGTAAAAGAGCATAGTAGAGGAAGTCACATAAGACAAAATAATTAATCAAGTGTTCAATGTTGCAATTGCCAAAGCACAGACACTATGCTCGTGATTGTTGGAATTCTTCTCAAAATGTTGAAGAAACGGCAAATTATGCTCATCACAAAGAGGCTGAAGAAACTTTGTTTCTTGCTTACAAAGGAGAAGGAAGCAAGAACAACGAGTGGTATCTTGACAATACGACAAACAATCACATGTGTGGCGATAAGAGCAAATTTATAAAAATTGACAACTCGGTGACTGATTTAGTCACCCTAACATCCATGTTCATTTTTATAAAATACACAAACATTTTTAATACAACTTTTTGAACTTTTTAAAACAACTTTACGTAGCATAAGACTTTTCTCTTTTAAATACCGTATTAAGAGGGTGTACAATAACAATTAAATTAATAATTTATCAATCCCTAATCAGTTTTACAAAAATGTTATAACTTATTACAATATTTCTTTCTTTACATATCGTGAGCTCTCTTATAAATCAAGTCATTGTAACAACTCCGAGTGCTCTGCAAAAGCCATGCACCACAACTGCAAGGTTCTTCGTTGTCTGTCTCATTATCTAACTTTTCTTTACTTATAGCACAAGATTTATCTATGAGTTTAATACTCAATAAGTAATGTATAACTTAATTTAAACTAAACATTAACATAAAATTCATGCAGCGTGCAATTTTGCCTTTTTTATTTCAGTCAGCGTTCTTTTCTTTTCTATTCTTTTTAGTTGACGTTCTTTTCTTTTCTTTTATTAGTCTGATTGTTGGGGTACAATCTAAGGAATCATAAATACAACTCAATTAATCCCAATCCCCAAACGATTCTATGTCGTTGGGGTACAGTCCTGGGAAGTTAAATATAGTCCAGTTAATGCCAGCCCACAAACGATCCTAGTCTTTCTTTATTTTTCAATTTCATCTTTTCTTTTTCTATTCTTTTTTTAGCTCCACCCATACAAGGCTATTTACGTACAATTAATTTTGTTCAATTTTTTCTTAATGAAACTTTTGCATGTAAAACATTTTCATTTCCTTTTGGAAAACATGATGCATGAAAACATATCATCGAGAACAACATTAAAACAAACCAACATAACCTTACCAGTACATTAACCTATCTCAAAACATCTCATATGTATCTTTTAACAGTCTCATAAATCTAACTTAACGATAGATTGTAACAATATTAAACAGAGCATATCATCTATAATTATATTCTCAATAGTCCATCTATCATTAAGTTAACCCAACAATTATGTATTTGACCATAACAATAATATATATCATCAATTTCACCCAACAGTCCAATATCCAATTCTCGACAAATCAGCCAATTAAACCAACAATTCAACATTGTATCATAGAAAATTCATTAATTCCTCAGAGTTATGAAATTTCTAACATAATTTCACATTCATAAATATCATACTTAACAATAAATAATAATCAATTAATGATTCTACTAATTCTCCTAACATCTTGTGCTGTAGGTCAAGAGGTCATACACGCGACCATTGCTTACCTCAAAATCATAATGACTATAGTAGCTAAGAATTGGTTCCCCTGAGATAAATCCTTCGAATAGCACTTTCACAAAATCACCAATCGGAGACCATCAAACAACACCAATCTGAGACCCTCAAGGAACACTCCACCAATTTACCAATCTGAGACCTTTAATACTCGTGGCTTGCTTGCTCCCTTGTTGAAGAGATAATCCCTTCCATTTATAGGGATTTCCAGGCGGTGGAGAAATCCAATGAATCATCCTCTCGTTCAATCTTAATCAGCCACCGTAACATATACTTGAGAACAACCACCTTCAATCAATTACTATCATGACTCGGAGGCGGACCTAACATAACCACCGGGTCAGGCATCCCGATTCACTGAGAGAATCCGATGGCCCAGCCTAAGGCTAAGGAGAAGCGGAAGTCTTAACAGGAAATTAAGTACAAACTCAAATTGCAAGGGTTGGGATCCACATAGTAATCAACGAGAAACATAATATAAATAAAGAAACAAACTGTGCAGAAATTAAATCAAACAACACCAAAACTACAACCCCAAACGTACCCAATACGAAGTGATTGAAATCGACGAACATCCACCCACCCATGGAAGATCAATACTTCCACCAGAGTATTTTGTGGAGTACCACACTTGAAAACTCGACGGGGACTGTTTCGACAACACGTCAGTTTTTTATGTACATGTATGTTTTCTCACGTTTATTTTTCGTACATGGTTTTGCTTATATATTCTGTGCATATATTGGGTGGATGAATCCTCTTGATGTTTTGGGTACTCTGGTGCCAAAGAATCATGAGGCTATCCCGTGAAATCTTCTATTGTGTAAAGGTTGATTGTTTGTACGTACGAGATAAGGATGAAGCATTAGTGACATATACTCGGGTTTTGAGCCCCTTAAGTTACAATGGAGATGGGACGATGATGACGCGTCCTTGGGTTTTGAGCCTTAGAACCTACCCAGGGTTTAGTCACACGGATCAGAAGGTTGTCAGTCTATGAGTTTTCTCTATCCTAGTATGATGGATCCCAAGACTCAACAAGTACAATCGACTAAACTCAAACAACAAATCTGGTCTTCAGATTCCAAATAAGTGTAACTTCCAAAGCTTAAGGAATTAGGAGCTGAAATTTTCAGAGATTCACACTAACATTCCAGAGAGCAACATATCAAAAATTTGCATTAAAACGTATTCTACACAAAGAGATATGCTCAGATGAAATTAACCCTCGGATTAGGGTTTTTCTGGGCAGATTTCGGCTACCTGAAAATACTCAACGAGATCTCAACGTGCATATATCCAATCAATGTCATATTTGGAGGATCCTCACTTAACAATATCAAAATTATATCTACCAAAATTGAGCTTCATCCAACGAACATAGATAGATCAAAATACAACCACAAAACAGGACCGAATCTGTCCCACGCTCAAAACAGAATATCGGCCTAATATAATTCCTTCCAAAAATAATCTCTACCACATCCAAATATCATCAAAACCACATCCAATCTAGAATATCACAAATAGAGATTAGTATCTTCAAGAAACCGAAATCCCCTTTCAATAGATAGCACAAAGAAAACAAGAAAAAAACCAAAGGAATCCGCAAACCTCCAACACTAGAGGGGCGACTAGTTCGACCAACACCAAGGAAGACTCTTTCCAATGGGGGATGCTATGTCCTCTACCTCCACGCCACAAGAACCACCACGCACGGAGGAGGAGCTGGAAGAGGCAGCGAGGGTCAACTCACTTGAGACCTAGCGAAACAAGTGACGAGACTTGAAGATTGGAGATGCCGAGTGGGAGATCTCCGCGGGTCTTCATGCAAGAACAAGAGGCACTCTCTTTTAGGGTTTTCCAAATTCAATCTCTTTCGAATGGGGTTCATTAGAGAGGATAAATACCTCTCTAATGGAACATTACATTTGACAAAAATACCCTAAACAACAAATTACAAAACTATCCTTAAAAATAACACAAGCACAATAATTCCGAGTTTGGATTTTGGTCTCTGTAAAGAGGACGTTTGACATAGCAAACAAAACCCAAATATGACCCCAAATACCTCTTTGGAAAGCTGTCGATGTCTGCTACAAGTTGTATGAAGGATAACATTTGAAAGAAAGTCTTCCCGATTGCCAAAAGAGCCATTGAACGCCCGAAGGTCAGATTCTAGGCGGAAAGGAAAGCCCACCATTTCTTCTATAATTAACATAACATCCACTGGCCCAAATGCACCAACTCCTCTTTGTTAAATTGATAAAAAAACTCTCCTCCAAATTAGCTAGAGAAGAAACACCTACAAAATAAATAAAAATGTTAGAAAACAAAGGAGCCCTTGGCACGGGCTCAGGAGACAGGATCTTGGGGCACATCATAGTACAGTTCCATTTGACGGGTGGCATGACCACTCGTAGCTCCATTCGTCAGCAACCATCGTCAATTTGGAACATATAGGTATTTTAGTTGAGAAGCAATCCATCACAAGCAACCTTATCCATTTTATTTGATCGTACGGGTTGTGTCATCGAAGAGTTTTAGCTCGTCGGCAACTCGGGTGACGGGTTGGATCTTTGGATCGTCGTCCTTTGCATTTCCTCTACTTCATGAGGTGTTTTCATCGACATATGACCACCTTTTCTTTAATGAGTGTCGGATGGGTCCTTGAGTAACCATCCTTTTTCATTGATGATGTTTTCGGATCAAAAAATGGTATTGACATATTTTTTAGGTATAATTGTCTATGTATACAACATGTTTTAAAATAAAGTCTCATCGATGGCCTTGGGCATGTTTTTGAAATGATAAGAGTTTTCAAATTTAAATTCATGTACGGTAAAAGAGATATATAACCTTGTTTGATAAAATGGGAAAGACTAGTTTTCTAATGTACTGCATCTAGTCTAGATATACCTTACTGAGTTAGTCACTTACCCCAAACGACCCCCTCTCAGTCCAAGTAAAGGCAAAAGTGGCCAGAGGAATTGAAGCTCGAGATTTCTATTTTCCTTATTCTAAGTGTTTTAAACTTAATTCCTAGTGAGCATAAATTCTCTGGTTTGTATAACTTAAATATTGTTAGTTTGGATTTGTCACAGAGTATATTGGATTGTTTACTTTTAATTTAAGCATCATTATTTTCTCGTGATCAGTATACGGACTTAGGCCCATACCTTTTGATCCGAGCTAATAATAAAAAGGTCTTCTGCTAAAAATTCACGGTTTGGGCTGGGTGAAAAGGTCCTTCACGGGGATCGAGTTGCCTAACTCAGTAGTTCTATTAGGCCTACCTCCGGGTCATGACATTAGAACTGAATTGATGATAGTTGATCTTTTGACTAAAGGCATGCCACCATCAAAATTTAAGGATCATATAGAAAGAATGAAATTTGGTTCCTCTACGTAATGTTTCGTTGTAAGAACAAATGTTAATGTAACTCTTTTTAAGATATTTCTCATATTCATATTTGTTGTACACACATTTAGTTTGAGAAATATACTTAAGTAATGAACCTAGAATAAACATAAAGTGTATTCATTAATATTATAAACAATTAAGAAGGAACATAATGCATAGTGATACATAAAAGATAATACTCGAATTGATTATGAGAACATATCGCTATGATTCTTGTGCCGTGATTTCTTACTAGAGAAATAATGTAAAACTTAGACTAAATGGGAAAATGTTAGCAGTTTTTTCAAAATAATAATTGCTCACCCATCTAGTTTTAATAGTTTCCATCACAAAAACTGCCCAAGGCACCCTTTAATTATAACTTCTTGATGGAAAAAGTTATAAATTGAGGAAAAATTATGCTGGAGGTCTCCTAAGCACGTAATCTCATTCAAAACGAAAATACATTATTAATATGAGATTAAAAAAGTTTAAAAGAGATTAAACCAAAAAGAAAAATAGTTATTTCTGTCACGCCCCAAAAGGGACCCAAGACAGAACGGGAAATGATCCGACCCAAAAGGACCGAATCATCCGACCCTCACTTGAATCCAATTAATAACAGTGGAAGATTTAAACATTTATGTTACAGATCAGACCCAAAATAAAAGTTTAGAAGTGACAATAATATAATGTAAATTTAACAAAATCTAAAACTTGGGAAAAATAACATAAATTAAAATTAAGGTACAAACCTCCCTAAAATATTCTAAATCTATTTATAAAAGGAAAAAAAATTAATTATACGAGAAAAGTCTCCAAATTTATATTTCAGTAGTGGCAATGAGGGACTACTC
The DNA here is from genome assembly GCA_022433065.1 of Begonia loranthoides. Lineage (NCBI taxonomy): Eukaryota > Viridiplantae > Streptophyta > Magnoliopsida > Cucurbitales > Begoniaceae > Begonia > Begonia loranthoides. The sequence goes on from CM039471.1 coordinate 6,018,024, forward strand.
TGATTAATTCCTGAAAAAAATAAATCAAATTGTGGTGAGTCGACTAAACTCAGTAGGAATTACTTTATATTTAACTTTTATAACATATGAATTTGACATGTTGTTCAGTTAATTAAATTAACAAATTAATATATAAAGAAATGCTGATGAACAATAATTTAAATAACAAAATTAAATAAAGGCGATACTCAGGCGATCGGAAATAGCCAAAAAGACCTTGATCAGGTTTAGGGATTCGCAACACAAGGACACGACACATACAACTGTCATATTACTTATTTGCATTTTAGGAATTCGAACCCAAGGACATTTGAAAAATCTCCTATTATCCAATTCAATAACAAGCAAACACATTCCGTACAGGAGAATGTGTGAAAATTTATTTTAATAAAATAATCCGACATTTATGAAAATGATTGCGTCGTTATAATCTGAGAGTCGTCTCAAAATAATTATTTTTAAAATAAAATACAAATGTAGTGCATAATAATAATCTCTACCTCGAAACTGGGTCAATCAATGCTAAAACCCAATCCAAAATGGCTCAATGAAACCCAAAAGAAACGGTCCAATGATTTCGTAAGGTTGGAAACTTGAAGAAGAGAATTTGTTTTCTCCAGCAACAACCTCACCTGAGACTTCTTCCCTGTTAATGCCAAGATTCAAACCCTTAACGAAGAACAAATTGCTAATCCATCAAACGGAAAATCAAACTTCACAGTCGATACTCCACCGTTTGTTGAATCCGAAGAAGAGAGAGGGAGAGTGGGGGGACTTCAACCCCTACACTCAGAATCAGAAATAAGGGGGGATCCTCCCCCCTCCTTCTGCAACGAACCCCACGAAAAGGGATTGGTTTTTTCCTTTAAAAATTAAAAAAAAAAAAATTTTGGGCTTAAAATGGACAGACAGGATACAACCATTCCTGAAATCAATAAGAAAAGTTATTTTAAAATTTTTATATATTTAATCTAAATATTTTCATTCCGTTGCTAAAATATCTTACCAACCTCCAAAAATTTGTTCTATTCAAAGGCATTCTTCTCGTTCATCGTCTACCCTTTTCTCTCTGAAGACGCTTTCTTCTGACAAGAAATCCAAGTGGTAGGAAAAACAGCTACTGTGTACCTGACTCTGAGTTTTTGCAGAAGCTGATTATTATATAATTCAATACGGACTTTGAGTTCGTCTGCAGAGAGGAGAACTATTCGCCTCTCTTTCGACCCTAACACTAGACCAAACCTAACTCGACCATGACCATCCTTGTTTTTACAGACATGACCTGTTGTTTGAGCCGTACGATTGCGTGATCAAATTGGGACCCATTAAGCCGATTTGCTGATCGAGATGAGCCTTTTGCCCTCTACTTTTTCCAAAGCTCCGTTACCAAAGAGTTGTCCGGACCACGACAACACCTCCAACCCTTTATACCTAATCTCAAACTTACTCGCTCTTTATTTATCCTCGAACAAATCAATGACTTTTCGAAAGACTTTTTGTTGGAATAATTTCCGCTTGATTGGCGCTTTTGTCTGTCTGCACAAGCGGACCCTGTTCTTCACGGCAGACCTCTGTTTGTCCTTAGTCCTTGGCCACAAGAAATCTTTCGCCAACCCATTTTTGAAAATCTGCTATTACTTTTTCTCTTAGGTGGGTTGGGCATTGTTAAAATCGAAGATTGTGGCTCCCGCTCTCTGTTCTCCAGATTATTTGTTGAGAAAAATGGGCATTCCACCATGTGAACTTGTCTCTGAGGCTCTGTTTTCCTTTTTGTTTAGTTTATCTCCTTCATTATTTGCGAAGTAGGTGGCTGCAGTGGGCTGTAACGCACCCCCACCAATTCGGCAAACTTTATAGAGTCGACTTATGAACAGAAAAAAGGGAAGACGAAAGGTATGCACAATCAGAGCCACAAGCTGCATTCCAAATTTTAATTTAATTGGCAATACTTAATGAATCAAACCTGATTTGTGTATTTTAAAACAAGGAGTTTATATTTGGAATCGGTTTTTTATGAAAGAGAAATGGAGAATAAGAAATGAAAAGACACCACTAGCTGCCATTTTTAGACATGCTCTGAGTTTCTCTCTCTTTCTCTCTTAACCAGAAGAATCTCCCTGTTTCTTTGTCGAAACCTAAGTGATTCCTCTTCTTCTCTATTTTAAGCCGGGAAAGAAACAGCCTGAAACCAGTAATGCAGCGGAACCAAGAGTAATATAATAATATAAACTGGTTTTGTCAACTTGGAGAGTTTGAACTGTCTCCACAAACCGAAGGCCGTCGCTCTCTCTCTCTCTCCTCACCCTTTCTCTTTCATCTAGATGTGAGGGAGAGAGACAGATAGAGTAAGAAATGTAGAATATCACAGCGACCCAGGAACTTTAACCAACTCCATCTTTTTCATATAGCTCTCAGCTCTTCCTTTATTATCCTCCTCTTCCATTTTACCTCAAGTTTTCATCTATGCTACCTATTTTCACAATCGGTAAACCAACAATTCGAAACAGAATGATTTCTTTCGCGCATTTAATTCTACTACATTTATTTCTTTTGTTTGTCACTCTTCATCACTCTCTCGGCAGTTTTCTTGCCGAACCGGTTGAAGCTCAACCCTTAAATCCGGGGGATAGCTCGTTGCCAAACACCGTACCAGCCTTTCCAGCTCAGACTCAGGCACAAACCTGCCGGCTTGACCTATCTGACGAGCTTTTCGGCGGAGTTAGAGAAGCCTGCGGCCGAGACCTCGACCGTAGCCGATGCTGTCCAGTATTAGCCGCTTGGCTCTTTGCGGCATACGCTCACTCGGCTCTAGAACTATCTGCTCCAGCGCCTGTGTCGGAAGGAGACCTTCCGATGATGCCGGACGACTCTCAGAAGTGCGTGAACTCGCTTCAAACCTCTCTGATAAGCCGGAACATTCGGATTCCGCAGCCGAACGCTAGCTGCGACGCCATTTTATGCTTCTGTGGAATTCGCCTTCACCAGATTAGCTCGCTCAGTTGCCCAACGGCCTTCAATGTTACCGGGTCTCACAACGCGACCCCCACCGCCGCGGTTCGTAATCTGGAAAAAAATTGCCGGAACTCCTCCTACTCCGGCTGTACCAAGTGCCTCGGCGCAGTCCGAAAGGTAAATTATTAGCTTATTATTTTCCCTGAATTCCATAAATGTCCATTCGATTCCATCGTCTTTCGTATAATCAATGTTTAGTTGTTTGGTCGCAGATTAAAGTTCCGGGATCGATAGCCACTACCGACCGAGGGAACAAAATGGTCAACAGAGACTGCCAGCTAATGGGGCTGACGTGGCTGCTAGCTAGGAACAAAACGACGTACATTCCCACCGTTTCAGCAGTACTGCGAGCAATTATGTTCAGTGCTCACCCACCCCACGAATCAAAGTGTAGTCCCGACCAAGAGAACATGCCACTAGCCGTTGATTCTCTGCAGGTGGAGAAGGCTGAGTCATCATCTCTACCGTCCGTTTCCTTGTTTCCTATATTACCCCTGATAGTTTTTCTTTCTTTCCTCCCGTAGCTCGTAAGCACTAGCATTTTTCATGTAGACTCTAGAGGATGACATTCACCTGAAGTAGACGACAAAATGAGGTTTCTTTTGTCTTTTTCTTCGTAATGTTTTATTTTTATTTCGTTTAATTAATTATTTTCTAGAGAATTCCCAATAATCGTGATAATAATATTATTTTCGATAAATAAATAATAAAAATAAAAGTAATTTATTAAGTCCGAGAAACTGAGTATGTTGGTCGAAGGGTATAAAATGTCACATGGAGTTCTTAATAATGAGATTGAAAAACACAAGACGTTATATCTCCCATGTGACATCTCATGTCCTAGGGATGCGTCTCCACGTCTGTGCTAATCACTGTTTTCAGCACCCACCTACTCCTCAGTCCTGAATTTGACCAAACAAAATAGTAGTAATGCATGATGACGCAAGAATGCTATCTCCGCAACTCCGAACAGCCAAACCCTGCCGATTTTGAAGAACATCTCATCATCCCTCTCTTCACTTCCTACGTACAAGTGCGACGATATCTTCCATCATTTAGAATTTCGCACTTTCAGAAACTTTTTAAATGAGCAGGTTCTCTAAATTAAACCCATTTCCACTGAAAAAGAGATCTTTCAACTCTGTACCTGTACCTACTCAAGCGATCTTCAAACACTAAATAATTTGATGTTGAGATGCAGTCATGGTGAGGTGATGATAGAAGACAGAATGGATGAAGCCCTGTATGAACAAGACTCCATAGTTGTTGTCTTCAAAAACTTGAATTATGAAATAATTGAATATAACAAATTCACCTCCCACTAATTATTGAGGATCTTATCATCAGTAAACACTAAACTTTATAGTGTGAGTGTGTGTTAAACAAGCAAATAGAAAGGAGATTCTGTAGGATTCGTCCCCCAATTCTTTGTTTTTGGTGAAGATGTAATGCATGATGATAGAGAGCTTAACCTCTACGCTTCAATATACAAATATTAATTGGAATTCCATTTTGGAGTCAAACTAAAAAACCAGAGAAGACAAAAAACTATTATTCACCAACCCTCTTCTATTTAATCTCTTCATCATCTTCATGCCTGCATTCTCAACCCCAAGAAATTATCTTCTTCGTTCCTATTCAGTCCTGCAATTCAAATGGGTAGCCTTGAGTTTAATTCTGCTCTCTCTTCCTCCCCTCTCGAAGGAGAATTTGAGCCTTTAAACCCCGAAGAATTCAGAACCAAAGCCCATCAAATGGTGGACTTTATTGCCGATTACTATCAAAATATCGAAAAATACAATGTTCTCTCCCAAGTTCAACCGGGCTATCTCCGCAAAACTCTTCCAGAGGTTCCGCCTTACTTACCGGAATCATTTGAAACCATTCTCGACGATGTGTCGGAGAAGATAGTTCCCGGTATGACCCACTGGTTGAGCCCGAATTTTTTTGCGTTTTTCCCGTCGACTGTAAGTACAGCTGCTTTTCTTGGAGAAATGTTGTGCACTTGTTTCAACTCCGTTGGGTTTAATTGGCTTTCTTCTCCGGCATCCACGGAGCTGGAAATGGTGGTGATGGATTGGCTAGCATCTATGCTGAAACTTCCAAAATCTTTCATGTTTTCCGGCTCCGGAGGCGGTGTTATTCAGAATACGACGAGTGAAGCCATGCTCGTTACTCTCATTGCGGCGCGAGAGAGAACTTTAAACGCCATTGGAATAGAAAATATTCACAAGCTCGTCGTTTACAACTCCGACCAGACCCATTCGTCATTCGAGAAGATAGCAAAGTTGGCGGGCATTCATCCGAGAAACATAAGGTCTATCTCCACAAAGGCTGATACGTGTTTTTCTCTATCTCCGGAGAGCCTCCATCAGGCATTAGAGGCTGATGTGGCATCTGGGTTGGTCCCATTTTATCTGTGCGCAACATTGGGGACAACTTCATCGGCAACCATTGATCCACTCCAGCCTCTGGCCGACGTGGCGAGTGATTACGACATGTGGATCCATGTTGATGCCGCTTATGGTGGAAGTGCCTGCATATGTCCCGAGTTCCGGCACTACCTTAACGGAATCGAACGATGCGACTCACTGAGTCTCAGCCCGCACAAGTGGCTGCTCAGCTACTTGGACTGCTGCTGCTTGTGGGTGACGAACCCGAGTTTGTTGATCAAAGCATTATCCACTAACCCGGAGTATTTGAGAAACAAACCGAGCGAAACAGATTCGGTTGTGGATTATAAAGATTGGCAAATGGGCACGGGACGACGATTCAAGTCTCTCCGAATGTGGCTCGTTTTCCGAAGCTACGGCGTCGTCAATCTCCAAACCCACATCCGATCCGACGTGAGAATGGCTAAGCAATTCGAAGAGATGGTAAAATCAGACCCAAGATTCGAAATTGTAGTGCCCGTGAGATTTTCCCTAGTTTGCTTCAGGTTGAATCCAGATCCTCGGGCCAGGATCACCAAAATCGAGTTCCTAAACAAGAAGCTGCTGGAGTGGGTCAACTCGACTGGGAGAATCTACATGACCCACACAGTAGTCGGTGGGGTTTACGTATTGAGATTTGCAGTGGGGGCCACACTCACAAAAGAAAGCCACGTGGCTGCTGCGTGGAAGTTGATAAGGGAGGGTGCAGATGAATTGGTCAAGGTGGCCGCCTGATATCATGCATGCATATTGCATACTTGGAGTAAATGTGGTTATGTTTGAAGTGAAGGTAGGTTTAGAGTATCTTCCTGTCTTTGTTTTGTTCATTTAGGAGAAGGCAAAGAATAAAAGAATGGGCGATTATGATGTAAATAAGATTTCAACAATGAGAAGATTCATGGTCTTGGCCCACTAAGTGTGATATTGGCACTAACTATTTTGTTATTATTGTTAAATTTTAATACGGAAACCATGTGCTTAACTAATTTATCGAGTATTAGAGATCGAATGATAATCCAAAAAAAATGATATATGATATCAAATTTACGTAAAAAAAAACATTTAAAAAAAAATTACGGGTAGAAAAATAAATCTACTATGAAAATCAAAATATAACAACAAATTTTGCTACTCTATCTTACATGAAGTTATAAAGAAAACAAACTCTTAAATGAGATATACAACACGAGCTCATCGGTCTGATCCAATAGAATTTGGGTCACACTTAACTCTAACATAATGTTTGATAAATTATAATGTTAATTGTCGTACAATATGGAATAATAATAAAAAAAATGCTACTTTTGAATTTTACTTAAGGATAACATTCATTAGTAACATAATTTCTAAGGACATTGTAAGCTAGGCTCTAAATATTTGATGAATATACAAGAATTCATTTCATAAAAATAAAATGCATGCAATAAATGTACTTGAATGTTTGATTGAAGTAACAATTGTGTCAGAGATATCTTCCTATAATTATATTTAATATTTTTTTATTTAAAAAAATGGAATGAAATATCCTTTATAATTTTTCTTTTATACTTAAAAAGGGAGGTTCAATTAAACCTCTAAAATAAGATGGAACGATATTAACATGTTAATTGTAGAATATTTTACTTCTATTTTTTGATGTTTATGCTCATATTTTAATTATTTATAATAATGTTCATTGATTAATATAATTAATTTCTTATTTTACTTATTAATGTTATTGTTCGATTATATCAGATTATACCATGTTAAGATATCATATTATATAAATTTGAAACGGGTTAAATGGGCTCCAAGCAAGGATCCTTGGGCTTACAGATCAGTAATGGCCCTTCAAAGAGAGATTCGTGGCCCTGATGTACTGGATTCTGAGTCGAGAGAGGTCCGCCTTTTAAGGCATGGCCAGTGGAGACAAGTTCGATCACTTGTCTGCGTCTGCAATTTCAAGTTGCTCATTTTACCATCATGGTTCAGCTTCCGCGTTGTTCTGCTCTCCCTCTTCGGCTTTTGCCACTTTCCTTTGGGAAAGTATACACACAGATAGAGAAGCGAAAAAGGAAGGACTGGCAATTACTGGTGCTGAAAATGTGGGTTCTGGGAGTTCTTTTTTTGCTTTCTCTTTCACCAATGCTGCCTGCTGGAGAGAGAAAGAGTGAGAATCTCCATTCGAGGAAAGTTATAATATGGTTTCAACCTCATCAATGGTGTGTTTCTACACTGACCTAAACTCGAAGCAAGACCCTGAAAGCAGGAACGTTTTTCAAGGCCATTTCGCATCGACAAAGCACTTCAAAAAAGATACACGTCGGGTCAAACTCCATTATAACACTGTTCATCTTTCTCTATTTCACGTAGAATTCCGGTCAATGCCTTGGTTTCTCATGATTCATTCTTCACAAAATTAAAAACCTACTGCAACGTAGAATCCTATGCACTGGATCAACGGCAAGCAAGATCCTGAAAGGAGAAGATCTCAATGAAAATTAAACACGAATATTCTGGTGAGTAAAAAGAAAAACTGGTTAGAATCAACCAAGAACCAAGAACCATGTGGGGGTGTGGGGACTGCAAAAGGAACAAGTATTCAACAATATATTAAATGGATTGGTCAATAATTTCAAAGTAGAAGAAGCATATGATCAGAATGATAAAGGTGGCGTAGGTGTGACTTCTTCCCTTAACAGTGACGACCCCAATGATTGTTTGGTTTCTTAGCGCAAGACTATAAGAGTGTGTGTTTTCAATTGTCTTAACATAAATCTACTCACTAAGTCTCTTCCTAAACCTGTTATATCTTGGCGACAGCTTGATCTGCAATGTCCTGTCCTACGCATAAACAGATCCAAACTTAGAACAAGAAGAAAATTATGGATTGTGTCGGGAAGATCTTAATGTCCAAGCGTCGAGGGGTCCCTACTTGTGGGTGTGAAGTGACGACTTATCTTTCTCTAAATTGCTTTTGTCATTAATGACAATAAACTTTTCCAACAAAGTGAAAAACACGACGCCCACTAACTTGTCCTAATTCAATACATTAATGCCGATCAAGGGACAAACAAGAAAACTAAGTGTCCCAAGTCTAAACAAAGAATTCCTTTTCTTCCATTGAGAATTTTTTTCTATTTTTCCCAGTTTCTTTTTTTTCTCGATTTGAATTTCTAAATTAAAAAGTGTTGTTAATTTTAACTTTTGACAAATTGTTCCGATTGATATCAGTTGTTTAAAGTTGTTATTTTCAACACCAAACCCAATCGCCCCCACAAGGAAAATTTGCATCTCTCCAAATACTTTACATTGTGTAGCATGCCATATATATATATCTAACTATTAGGTATAAAACATATTCAATATAGCTAAATCATTGCGAACAATATCCGCCACTACCAGACAAAACAGTCCTCCTACTCAAAACGGATAATAAAGCTTGGAGAAAACCTATAGGTTCCCACATAAAACTTCCACATTTTATCCGCATTAAAACTCAAAAAAGATGTCCAATTTCTATTCCAATTTTACCTCTTAGTTTTTTTTTCTTTTTATATACCACTTATTTAGTGAAATTAACATAATAAATTATAAATAATTCATTAATTGTATCAGTTAATAAATGTTAATGTTTAAAAGATAAAATAGAAAAAAGACTATCTTGCCTAACAATCAACACATGACGTAATTGGTCTCTAAAAGTTAGATTAGAGCGGAGACCGCAATGACAGCACGAAATTATCGAAAAAGGATTAATCAGTAAATTCTAAAGAGGAAGTAAAAAAGGAAGGAAGAGTCTAAGAGAGAATGCAGAGAGTAAATTTGAATTGATTCAACATCATGGTTGGCTTCCAGTTTCCCCAGAGAAGTAAAATCAAGGGGTATGGATGTGCATGCATTCATGACTCCACAGCTAATGGCTTGTCCCATTAATGGACTCTTCTTCTTGTACAAGCATCCCCTTCTGCATTTTTTATTTTTATAAATAAAAAAAAAAGCATTTATATTGTTGATGAAGTAAACCTGAAGCTCTCTTCAATTATATTTTTTGTCCCCAAATGATATATTTCCAAGTAATGTGTGTGTATATGATAATACTTTTGTCTTATTAACAGTCTCTTCTGCTTGGAAGGGGGCGAGCTTCTCATTCAATGCAAGAGCATAGACAAATGCAAGCTGTCAAAACAAATATTTATGTAGAGATGGAATTTATTTTATGTTTTTGGAGTCATTTAAAATGGGGAATGACAGTGAAGCTTTTCTCACAGACTTCTCTCCAAGTAGGTTGCAGTTTTTCAAAGTCATCTTTGTATTTGTCAAAATAAGCTACAACTACTACTACTGCTCCTACAAAAGCATATATTATAAAGAACCCAGTTGGTCGTATTGGTTTTTTGGGATTTGTAGATGGTCAAGCTCAACTAGTACTAAAATATTATGTCTTCTCCAGGCCGTGTCCTTAGCAGAAGGGTCCTCCCTCCTCGTGTTTTGCTTTCTTAGAGGCTTCCATCCAGCATTTATGCCTCATAAATTGATGTTTTAGACCTTTGTTTGATTAGCTGCTAATCCCTTATCATGAATTAATCTTTACCCGCTAATGATAAACGTTTATTTACTTATCATGTCTAGTTTATGTCTTTGTATTTGAAGGTCTTAATCTGTGACTTGAGGAGTCTAAAATGGAGGAAAAATGAGGTTACTTTCAACTGCTCTTACCAATGGAGTTTGAAAAAACCCAAAAAGGAGAATCTGTCTGAAATTAATATACTACATCTTACTAGAAAACATTAGCTCTGAGAGAAGCAGGGAAGAGTCTTGAAAGGTCGACCAATCTTCTTCTGACACTACACAATCTTGCATCACAATATACGGCCTTCACTCCATCTCATCTACAGGCCATCTCTTCCTCTCCCTTTTCCATACATCCCTTCCCAATGGCCAACTGGAGAGAGAGAGAGAGAGAGGCTCCACTGTAATTATCATTGTATTTTTTTCTCTTTCGACTATGGTCACTTTAGCTCTCTTCTCACTGCACTGAGAACTTAACAGACACCTGCTGTTTTTCGTCTTCATGGAGTTAGATCTTGAAAACCCGTTGCTCTGCACTCACGACCCTCACTCTGTCTCCCCTTCTTCTCTATTCCTCAATGAATCCGATCACATGCCATCTGAGTCTTACTTTCGGAGTTTTCAAGCTCTCGATTATGATACCTCAGTTCGAACGGAGACCATCTCTTTAATCTCGCAGGTACTCCCGATTTGAAAACAATGGCTTTTTTATTAGTCTTTGACTGAATACAGGCTATGGCGTTTCTTAGCAGTTTTGCTGCAACTTCGATCCGCTCTTGTCATACCTTGCCGTAAATTATCTCGATAGATTCCTGTCTACTCAAGGAATTCCGGTAATCTTTTGCTATGTGGCTGTTTGTTTTCTTTCTGGGTTTGAAGAAATCAAAACAACATTTGACAGAATCTTGGTTTTGCAGCAACCGAAACCATGGGTGATTAAGCTTCTTGCAGTTTCCTGCGTTTCTCTAGCTGCCAAGATGAAAACGACAGATTATTCTTTCTCTGATCTTCAGGTATAATATATGATTTTTAAATCGTGTATTTTTAAGAACATTACATTTTTTTTTAACTTCCAAGTTTTTGAAACAGAGCATTGGAGGATTAATTTTCGGCACTCAAGCAATACAGAGAATGGAGTTCATCATCTTGGGAGCTTTGAAATGGAGAATGCGCTCTATAACTCCCTTCTCTTTCATCCCTTTCTTCGTTTCTTCTCTCCAACTCGAAGACCCACCATTGCTGCGAGCTCTAAAAGCCAGAGCTGCAGAAATTATAATCAGAGCTCAAACTGGTAAACACCCTTCGAGGAAAAATTCTTTTTTCTTTCCTGAAAAATGGCGTTCCCCTCCCCCACCACTTATTCCTGAACTTTATTCATATATTGCAGAGATTAAGCTTCTAGAGTTCAAGCCTTCGGTTATGGCAGCTTCTTCTCTGCTCTCAGCTTCTCATGAACTTTTCCCATCACAATATCCACTCTTCAAAAAAGAAATTTCCAACTGTTTACTTGTAAATAGGGTAATATTTACTCTCCATATCTTTTGATTAATTACATTATGGTCCATTTTAAACCACCTTTTTGACAGATTTTTGGACGTACATACTGGTCAAACATAGGCAATAAATTTAATATGTTTCAAAAGATTCCTCTGTGGAAGCATTCATTTTTTTGGGGTAATTTACGCTGCAGGAAAGCGTTAATCAATGCTTCAAAGTAATTCAAGAGATGGCTATAAATGAGCATGAATCTCCCTCAGAAATGGTTCCTAGCTCAACCAGCCCCGTCTATGTGCTAGACTACCACTGCTCAAGCTCTGAAAGTGAAACCACCATTTTCACAACCACAACCTCCACCAGCACAAGATCAGAGAGAGAGGCCAAGAGAAGAAAGATCAGAGATCAGTGATCGCATCCAAAAAAAAAAAGAAGAAAACAGACGGTTCAAATTCCTCAGCTCCATCACTGCCGATAAGACACACTGCAGAACTTGAAATCAGTTTGGCCCACTCCAGAGAAAAGAATGGGGGGAAAATACTAAACGAGAAACGAAAAAGAAAAGGTGGCGACTAAAAAAAGAGAGAAAGGGAGATGAAGATGATACATTGCGGGTAGACACAATCACTGTTTTATGATATCTCTGAGAGGCTCATCAGAAACGCTTTAGCTGGAGATTAAAAAAACAGAGGAGAACAAACATTTTGGTTTACTGATGTTCGGTTGGAGACCCGAAGACAACATTAATTTGAACTGTTGTGTAGAGTTGGCAGGATTTGGTGTTTCTGTTTTTGATGTGAGTGTGGCTCTCTCTACCTCTCTCTCCTGGTTCCGGCAAAGGAATAATAATTCCAAAATAATAAGACAAATGATTTCCCCTGTAAAGCTAAAACTAGTTTGCTTTCTCTACTTGTCCTTCTCTTCTTAATTTCCATTCCATTACAGAGAAAGACAGAATCTTCTATGACATTGATCATCTCTAACCATGATGATCATGCTTTATTGCGAGTCGTTTGAGGAGATGGGTCCGAGTTCGCTTTTAAGATTAGTGTTTCTTGTATCTATTGCGGTAGTCCGAAGCCAGAACAATGGAGGAAATGAACAAGCTACTTTAATGGCAGCCCGTCTGCGTTCGCCTAATTTTAAAGGAAATTGCAGAGAATCTACACTTTGAATATTTCCATTCTCTTGAAAAAAGAATCGTCTTTTTGTCTTAAATGTTGCCCTTTTAACAATTTAATTATGCCATAGATTAGGCGACGCTTGCTGATTTTGGAAATCTCATGGGTTTTCTTTGCTACGGTGCCATAAACAATGGCCATGTCTCAAACATTCTCGCAACTTACAAATCTGTGAGTGATAAGCTTTGAAGGATCACACCAAATGAGGAGAGGAAGAAGACAGCGCTGAGGGGTTTGGATGGGGAAGTTTCTTGGTTCAGGCTTCAGCTGTCTCTGCTGTTCTGGCAAGTCTTATTTGCAGCACAGCAATTAAGTTGGGTTGTCTCTGACTCTCAGTACTGCTTCACATGGAATCCAAGAGGGAGAGAGAGAGAGAGAGAGGTCTGATATCTCAATGATATGCGCCAAAACTCATAAAAGAGGGAGTGAATTATGTGTCTTTGATGGACTGAAATTCTCAAGCCACACAAACTGAAAGGAGATGAAGGGTGGTTCCATTTCTGTTCTTAGTCTGTAAAATCATGGCTTCAACCATTTTGTCCTTCGACATTCAATCGTTCCATTCTCAATCAAGTGCACAACCATATAAATGCTAGCAAGTAAATTCCAACTCAGCACATGTGACATGATGACAATCATCATTGTTCGTAGGAAATAAGGATGCTAATTGCTAAAAACTTGTACTTGCCTCTCGACTCCCGGAGAGAAAGAGATGAAAATATTCAAAGTTTTAAGGAATTTCCGAATAATCATCGATCACGACTCGACGGCTATTTTCTTCACGGTTCTTGCGTCGCCAGCGATGTTTCTCATTGCACCTAGATAGAGAAAGCTCTTTGATCAGTCTCTCCAACAGAGACTAGACTCTAGAGCATTCCACTTGTTGGATTCTCCATTTTTTTATTAAAAATATTTTATCCCTTCTTCCTGCAATTTGGGTAAGTTTTGCTATCTGGGTAGGAGCTGTCCGATTTCTCTCCCCGCCCACATGAATCCCGACCTCCCTGAGCTCGATCGCACTCTTCCCGAGCGCAAACTTCCTACCCATGTAACTGCCGACTCCAAACCGTCCTCTCCTCGCTTGACTCTGACCCCTAACCCCACTTCTGATTGCCACCGCAAGATCGCGATCGCCGTTGATTTAAGCGATGAGAGCGCACACGCTGTCCGATGGGCTGTTCAGAACTACCTCCGGCCCGGCGACTCTGTGATCCTCCTCCACGTCCGACCCACTAGCGTTCTCTACGGTGCCGATTGGGGCTCCGTCGACTTCAGTGATAACAGCGACTCCGCCACCTCCGAGGAGTCGCAGCAGAAGCTGGAGGACGATTTCGACACCTTTACGACGTCGAAAGCCACAGATCTTGCCAGTCCCTTAGCGGACGCTCAAATCCCTTTCAAAATACACGTAGTCAAAGACCACGACATGAAAGAGCGTCTCTGCTTGGAGGTGGAGAGGCTAGGTCTCAGTGCCGTCATAATGGGGAGCCGAGGCTTCGGCGCTTCAAAACGAACCACCAAAGGCCGTCTGGGAAGCGTTAGTGATTACTGCGTGCATCACTGTGTTTGCCCCGTCGTGGTAGTGAGGTATCCGGATGAGAAAGAGAGAGATTGTTGCGGAAGCGGCGGTTCTTTTAAAAGTGTGATTGGGGAGGAGGTGGAGCTCCATCCAGTTCCCGAGGAAGAGCCAGAATATCAGGACGGAGATGACGAGCCAAAAGGTTTGCTATTCTTTTTCATTTCTCTGGCTCTTTTAGGTCCGAAGTCCTTGTTATCTAATTCCCGTTCTTAACTCGTTTGATTGCCAGGTGCGATGGCAGGCGTTCCCTTGAAATGAGGTATTGCTGTCTGTCTTTCTTCACCTTTATCTTTCTCTCCATTTTCATCTCTGCATTTCAAAGCTTTGCTAGCAGTCATTAGGAAGGAAGAGATAGTTATTTTGGTATCCGTCTTCACTATTGTATTGATAGAGTTGTAGGATTACAGTCTTAGATCGTCTAGAAAATCAGTTTTGAACCCATTAATGGCTTCTTCATCAGTTATGACTCTACTCCTCTTTTCTATTTTATCCGCAATGGAAAAGAAAACTATGCAACAAATCCGGGGTAGGTCTACAACATTTTCAACTTTATCTTCCACTTCAACATCTACAAGTTTAGTTTGGGTTCTTCTTGATTCTCCCCACCATATATTATGCGGAAATTTCTCATCTTTTTGCTTCGATTGAGCATCTACATCATAAAATAGAACCCATCTTGTCTTAATGGATGGATGATGTAAATTTGCTATGCTCTGCACATTCTGGTTTCTCCATTTAGGCGTGGCTACCTATAGATTTATTGTTGGCAGATGGTGAAATCTCATAATGGGTTTGCGTTGATGATGCAGAAATTGATGATAAAACCAAGCAGAGCAGATGGGAAAAGGTGACATTTACAGAATGATTAATGCATTGTCTTTTAGAACCTGATAGATTTCCAGGTCTTGAGTGAAAACTGTATGATAATGGTGGCTTTTGCAGATCTACTTCTTATCTGTATCGCCCTTCGTATAAAATATGAGTATTTGACGGGTGGAATTGACTATTTTTTTGTGGCTTCTACCTTTTCCACTGCACATAGCTTGTGAATATTCAATCAAAAATGAATTCAACATCTCAAACTAGAGCAACCGAGTCCAATCTTTTATTGAAAACAGAAACGAAACTCACAACCAAATCCAAAGTTAAATTAAGAAAACTTAACTCAAAAAACACCCAAAGTTCCCTCACTTCGACTCCTACGCATGGAGCTTTCCAATTTCAACTCTTGAATTTTTCTGCTACAATCCAAATACTGACTCATATTAATAGCATTCGCTTTAGTTCCGCTAGTCGGGGGTAGCCGCCCATGCCTAGGCTTTGACCGCACTGGCAAGGGTGATATTGCTTGACTTAGGTGGCCGTGGGTTGACGTAGAAGAACCTCTGTGAGAAGATAAAGCATGAACACTCTTCCTAGAAACCTTGTGATCCTGTCTGAGCCCCCGCTCGATCTGGGGTCCACTACTGCCTAATCGAACTGATCGATCTGCAATATCTTTCGTTGTATTGGCCTTCATGTCTTGCCTGTTGTAGTAAGCCAGATGGGGAAGAAGACTCTGCAGATACTTCTTAAGTTGGTCATCTCCGACATTCTTCTGCGCTGGGTTTCCTTCCACGCTAATGGCTTGGAGTGAAGTGTAGTTAGCTGCAAGTTGGCCTAGACATTTGGCCGTGGAGATTTTGTTGAAGCGCAGATCCAACATGGTCAGTTTCAAGAGCCGGTGAAGACCCTCTACCTCGCTGATTTTGTTTCCAGCCAAATACACTTCTTTTAGAGAGGAACACGAAGATAAACCTTCAAAATTTTGAAAATATACTTAAGAAAAGAAAAATGAAGAAATATTATTAATTCGAGTACTGAAATTTAGAATAGTCATTACCATGTCCAATGCGAACTATTCTGTTGTAGCTCAAGTCTATCACACGAAGTCGTGTAAGTTCTCGCAGACCTTCGATCACAGAAATTTTGTTTTTGGACAAATTAAGAACATGAAGACCTCGAGGAAGAGACCCAGCTGTTATCTTCTCTGCAAAGTGTGTGAGTAAATTCTGCTATCAGAAATAATAATAGATTGGATATAATTCCTCAATTTATCATAAAACTCAAAATGAGCAAATTGTCAAGAATGCGCACCTATGGAGTTTCCTGATAAATTAAGCACCTTCAAGCTAACAAATGCGCCAAGAAGTGGTATCACAACCAAGCCATGATTTGCCAACTGCGCAGTTGCCGACGCTGCACTTAAAGAGGATACGTATCTTTTAGCAAACTCCACGCCAGCAGTGGTTTTTGTGTCCTTTCTGCTAGATTGACCAGTTGTGATACTAGAATCTCCCTTCACCTGATCGACGGGTATAAGAAAATCATTAGTCTCTTCAGGTGGGCTGCAATGCTGAAGACCACTAACCCACTCCTCAATTCGTTTGACCTTAAAATTTTGGCCGGGGAATTCATCCGACCTACCGACACAAGACTGACTTTGCAAGTCGGCAGCAGTTGGGATGATCCAGTCTTTAGTTATACCAGAGTAACAATCATAATTCTCATCCAACACGTCTTCCACTTTGACATTGCTTCCTTCAGTTTTAAGTACGAAATCATCGATTGCTTGCTCTCTGGTTTCCCTTGAGTCAACATTGTTAGTGAACATATCTTTTAGGTCCTCGTAAGATCTCGACTGCTGCAATGAATTTCTTTCAAGAGCAAATCGCTCAGAGGCAGGTGAAGAAGAGCCGAAATTGGGCACAGAAAGTGATTTTGCAATCCGTTTCACAGAGCCATTCACAGACTCAACATTTGAAGAATAATGAATTTGATCTGCCTCCTTGTCCGATTCTGGTTGATCACCGATTGAGAAGACTGATTCATTACTTAAATGACAAGCCTCCAACATTGTATCAATTTTATGCTGATCAGAGATAGTAGGTCTGAGACCTAGCATGCTTCCTTGAGACTGACTTTTCTTAAGGCCCCCTAGATGATCATCCAAGGCTTCGACCTCTATAACAGACTTCCCAGATGGATCAATAGAACTGTTGTTATTAAAGTGATAATCTTTCACCGATTTTGACTCTGTATTGGAAAAGCTGTTTGAATCCTTCAAGTATTGAGTTTGAGAATAATTTAACGCCGCCTTGTGCATTGAATTCACCGGAGGTTGCTCCGGTTTCTGTTCCAATCAATAAAAAAGCAGCTATTACAACAATTGAACTAAATAATAATAGTAAAGAAGACAGAAGAAACTTTTACACTCACCTTAGGTTTGTGAAAATGAATGGGAGAATTGAAACAAGAAAATCTAACCATTATAGTGGATATCAATAATGATAAGACTACATTGGCAGAGTTCTTTCGTATCACAGTGTAACCACTGGAAGTAACTATTGAAGCGAGAATGTAATTGCAGAAATGATGGAATGATCAATCAGGTTGTCATAGACTTAGCCATAATCAAGTAACAATCCTTTTGAAACACGGCAGAGTCTCCAAATGTGTGATGAGCCTGATTTCCTCGAAACGGTGGTCAGTTCCCACACCCTTTTAGAGGTGAGAGAAGGATGTGAACTTTCTATAGCGGCCAGAGTGGAAATAATTATTTGCCAACTAGGATGACCAAACCCAATACATGGATATGATAAGCTGACCTGATAAACAAAATGAAAAACAAAGAGTAAGAGGGCGACTGAGATGCATAAATCTACACCAAACCTTAAAAAAATTGAGATGTTCGGATAAAAATACCATATTCTAAGGAAGAACTACGAGGAAAATTTAGTTGAATAGCATATAGAAGCAAGTTCAATGATTCAATGAAAATGAAAGATGAGGGATCGTTAGACATAGTAATTTCAAAAAGTTAATGCATTCATCCAGTGCCCGCTTGAACTATGGCAGATTAAAAGACCATCAAAGAATACTCAAACTCGAAGAACTCAGCTTCTCGTGCATACAATAAAAATCCTTCTGCAGGATACTAAGACATTGGATTCTCGATTAAGAAGAGTTCACAGATAAAAAAACAAAGAATTCATCATAATTACATAGACAGACTCAGGTGATAATTCTATTAATAAAGCCAATACTTAGATCTCATTTCCTCCAAAGTTTCATCGGTAATCGTTGTAGCTTAGGTACATAGTCCGTATAAAATGAAAACATAGTAGAAAGACATTGATCGAGTCAAAACCAATCTAAAAGAACATGAAGTTGACTTCGCTGGGAAGGAAAAACACAAACCCACGTAAGATAACACGACATATGTTCCAAGAAAAGCAGAAATATTAATCGAACAGTGTTATGGCGAAGCAGATCTCAGATGTCCCCATCCAAATAGTGATGGAAAACTCCGCTCTAATCAGAGATTTTCTAGCTAATCAAAACAAAACAAAAATTTCCTCTCACATAGCTACATACTTGCGTCGATTCCAACAAACCGGCTTAAATTGTGGTGGATTGCTCCCACCAAAGCTGGAGGCACGATATGAGAGCGAAAAACTAAGGGTTCCAAACCTTGAGGCTCCTGTAGAGAGAGATTACGAGGAAAAGAATAACTCGGGAGTCATCGACAATGTGAAAGGAATCGGATTTTCTTCTGTTTGGGGGAGAAATGAACTAAAAAAAGGGAGATTTTCGTCCATAGAATCAAAGCAGGTCGACAGCTTTGTGGTCTCTGAACCGCAAATGGTGGCGCTTCATCAGATTGTGGTTGCTTTATCCCACGAGTATATGATAAAACAATTCAAATAAACTAAAAAATAGTTCCCCCTCTTCAAATGGTAGTCAGCTTGCGTGACGGGATCCCGTTTAACGCTGCCCAAACGACCTCGTTTAGACTAAATAATTATTAAAATAATAATTCATGTGTAAGTCAGGTTTATTCTAATTTAGACTTGGCTCCAACTTTTAATAATTCTTGAGTCACTGTCCGAGAGTGGTTCAAGAGTTGAAATCCAAGACAAGTCGGCACAAAAATGATCCGAGTTGATGGATTGTAATCTAGAAACTACATTTAAATAATTATTGGGATCCAACTAAACATGGATTTGATCTAATAATACTATACCCAGTTTATAATTTAAGTGGTTTTCATATTTTGCAATTCTAAAAATTGAATTTAAGTGAATAAAAATAAATAATGGGAAAATAACAAACCAACCATTGTACTTTACAAGACCAAACTATAAAAAAAGTCAACGCTAACATCGTTGTCACGTTTGCCGTTAAACGCATTGACTTCGATTTACAACGGCTCGTCTACTAATCCGTCAAGGCTCAATAGTTTTAAAAAAAATAACCTTATAGTATTGATGGCCCGCTGCGAGTTGCCAATTGACCGCGAAGATTTAATACCAAGAAGCTGCGGTTGACTATAAACCGTGGCGGCTTAATGCTGATCTGCCGTGGGTTGACTATTAATCCGCCGTTAAATAAAAAACATGTGCTTCGTTCAACAATTTAAGCAACCTGTGCATAATTAGCCTTCACATATTCAAGCAAATTGAACGCGATCGATCAAAAAGTGAAAATGTTGGCTCGGGGAAATGTTGCTAATTTTATAGTTCATACTAATCAATTTATTTTCATTCATCATCAACAACCAAATTATCAATTTCATTACAACCATATCATGTACATGTGCATTACAAAAGCAAACCAATTCAATTACAACCATATCGTGCATATATGCATTACAAACACAAACCAAATTACCCATTTTGTTACAATCATATATTATGCATGTGCACTAAGACGCAAACCACATCAAACATTTGTATATTTTCCTAAGGAACATCCAACTGTCTACCTCGAATAAATTGTTGCATTCCATTATCTGATGTTCCATATTTGATGGATTTGCCGTGATTTGCATACAAGTGTCGGATGCAAAACCGATGCTCCGATTGCGACTTCCCATCTTTCTTCGCTTGCGACTTTTTATTTTTCTGGAGCAAGTGTGAACATTGTTATAGCACTTTATTTGAAACATCATATCACCTTGCATTTTTTAGACCTGCATTCTTCTTGGCAGACATCCCTCAACCGATGCTTCAGCAAGTTAACCGAGAACCACGAAGTCCTCGGCGACGCTGGAAGCAATGTTGGAGGAGAGCTCAATGGCAATGTTATGAGGGTTAAGTATTACAGTTTTCCTGTCGAGCAAAATGAAGTTGTCGATATTCGTAAATTTTGGAGCTATAAAGAGGTGACAGATTTGGAGACTAGGTTTCGGCCATTGTCTACACAGTTACAGGACTCCGAGTGCTCTGAGGCGCTCCGTTGTATGCGACAGCTACCGCTGGGAAAATCGGTTCCTAGTGTCGGTTCCATAACTCTTGTACCCGACCGCTCGGTTCTCGGTTCCTTATTTTTGGACCCAGAACCAGAACCGCAAAGATTGGGAACCAGGACCAGAACCGAGCTGCGGTTCCGGTCCGGTTCTGGTTCCCTGATGGCAAATCTTTATCCAGCTCTCCCGAATACTGTTTACTTTCAGTATTTTGAGTTGCAGTCTTCCATGTTTCTAGATTACTTTTTGTGGTGGAGACTGCTATGGAGAAAACTGATGAGAGAGAAAAAGAAAATTTTCGACTGTACATCACCGGTTCAACTGCCTTATGATCCCTACACGTATTCTCAGAACTTTGAGGAACGAGGGTCGATGCGTTTCTATGATCTCGATAGCATTTCTAGATCATTTTCAACTCGATTTGCTGTTCCGGCTCGAGTTTTTGCGAAGAATGAATTGGTGGTTTGATGGGTTAATAGTCTCTCGTGATTTTACGAGCATTTTTCATTTGTATCTTGCTAGAATGATATACACCTCCGGTAGATTTTTGTTTTCTGTGTTTGTCAAAATGGATAATCCTATTTCATCTAAATCTTCTCTCCGGCGCAAATTCTTTTTCCTTCTCCGACGTCTTTCAAGCTACAATTAGGGTCTGCAACGCAACATGAGATTAGGTTAATGACGGGGACGATGACGCTGAAGTGGAAACTCACATACCCACTTGAAGAATATCAACATTTTTGTATATTTGAGATAAGATTTTGATAATCCTATCTCATCAGTTTTCTCCATGGCAGTCCCAAAAATTTTCTTTTGCGTAAAGCTTCTTTACGCGGTTCCTGTCGGTTTTCACTACCAATACCCAGGACCAGAACCGACGATAAATCAAAAAACCAGAACCGACCATGACTTCAATTGTTGGGACCAAGAACCAGACCAGAACCAGAACCAAGCGTGGTTCTGGTTCGGTTCGCGGTTCTGGTCGGTTCTTGCCCACCCCTAGAGACAGCCTCAGAGCACTCATAGTTCTGTAACTGTCCGACAATGGGCGAAAACTAGTTTCCAAATCTGTCACCTCTTTACAGCTTCCAAAACATCGAAGACGAAACCTTTGGTCTTACTCGCTAGGAAAATCATAGTACTTAACCATCAGAACATCGTCGTTGAGCTCTACTCCAACATTTCTTCCAGCGGTGCCGAGGATACCGTGGTTCGAGATGAACTCGCCGGAACTCACATGCGATGTTTATAGAACTCTGGAAACGCAGAACAAGGCACGATGAACCGCTACGGATCAACATTAAGCCGCCACGATTTATAGTCAACCGTGACGGCTTGGTATTAAACCGCCGCAGTTAATTGGCAATCCGCGACGGTCGTATATGATTTGCGACGGGCCATCAATACTATAAGGTTATTTTTTTAAAACTATTGAATCGCGACAAATTAGTAGATGAGCTACCTCGGATCGAAGTCAATACATTTAACAGTAAACATGACAGCGATATTAACGTTGACATTTTTTTATAGTTCAATAATTATTTTATTAGAAAAAAATTTAATGGTTGATTTGTCCGACAACGTACGAATGGTTTTATTTGTCCTTTTTTTCAAAAGTAATTTATTCTTGAGTATTTAAGCTCCTGGTACATTTGCTTAAATAAAAGATTATTATATTATTCTGATCATAAAAATAAATGGAAGAATTACTTAAAAATAAAAAATACAATTAAAATGATTTTAATAAAAATGATGGAAATAAGTTGAAATGAGCCTTTTGTGAAATGTGAATGGCCACGGCAATCCCAATGAACACTTCTTATCTGCGTCTCTATTCAATTCCCCGATCGACGCATCGACGTCTGCATTTTCTTCATTTTCTCGAGAAGTAAGGGCAGAAGACAATGCAGCAGCACGTTCAAGATTTTCTAAACCGCCTTTCTTTCGCTTCCATTGCTGTAGCGACCATGACCCTGATTCTCCTGTTCATTCAGACCCCGGAAACCTGCGTTCCTCCTGGCTCCGCCATCAAACCGCACCTTCAATTCCCCAAATCCTCCTGCGACTATTCTCCCCGCGAGTTCGTTTCCATTGATAAAAAGAACAAGCGCTTATGGTCGACCAAAACATGGCAAAAGCAAGTTTCCTCTTTTACGGAGTTTTTTGGTGCAATTCGAGATCTAGGTCTTCTATCTAACCATTCGAAAGTGCTCTGCGTTTCAGCTGGTGCTGGCCATGAAGTTATGGCACTGTCCACTTTGGGTGTTGTAGACGTTACTGGTGTCGAATTGTTGGAATGGCCGCCGTTGGTTAGTAGGGCTGATCCCCATAATTTGCCCTTTTTTGACAATGTGTTTGATTTTGCATTTAGCGCTCATTTGACGGAGGCTCTGCTTCCCACTCGATTTGTGTCGGAGATGGAGAGGACTGTTCGATCCAATGGGATATGTGTTATTGTTGTTGAGGAATGCGGCGATGCGGAAGTCCGTGAAATCATGGGTTTGTTTAGAAATTCGCAATTTGTGAATGTGATGAACATTACAGTGACAGGGCTCAAAATGACGAGAATTATTATGCGAACAAGAAATTCTCAATAAATTATTTGGAGATTGGACCCAGCTTTTGTTTATTTGGGTAATTAGACTACTTTTTGTTCCAAATTTGTGTGTTTTTTGATAATCATACTAAGTTGGATGATTCAATGATTGCCCAAATTGTTCATGATGCTATTGATTGAGACTTTTTGTTGCATAAATCTCATACAATGTACTGAAAAATGAAATCTTTGAAGAAAAGCAGTGATTCTCCTTTCATTGCATTACTCTTTTTGGACATTTGAATGTTGGAGAGACCATGATCTGGAGTAATCTTTTTGGCTGCCACTCTATCTTGATGTGTTGGAGGGATCAGTGAAAAGCTTGAGAAATGCCATGGATAACAAACTTGGCAGAATAAATCATCTCCGGTGCCACCATCTTCACTCTATTAATGATTAAGCCTTGCGAAGATTTAGCTTCACCTGTAATTTGAAGATTTTGATTGGGGATCGGTGTCTTCAGCAGCGATCTGGCCAGTATGAAGAAAGAACTTAATAAGGATGCCTCTGTGGGAGAATGTGTAATCTTACGAATTTTTCAAAGAAAGGCAGAGGAGATGCTATGAATGGTAAACTAGGAGGAGCATAAATTGTCACTGAATCCAAACCCAAGTAATCTTCAAGAATTCCGTCAAGAGCAGATTGCAATCCAATCGATTGCTATCTGTCTGAAAATTGTCCATGAACAACATGTACTGGTTCCTTTGAGAAA
Source organism: Begonia loranthoides (assembly GCA_022433065.1). Taxonomy (NCBI): domain Eukaryota; kingdom Viridiplantae; phylum Streptophyta; class Magnoliopsida; order Cucurbitales; family Begoniaceae; genus Begonia; species Begonia loranthoides. The sequence goes on from CM039471.1 coordinate 6,041,870, forward strand.
CATTTTGGGATGTGACACTGATACATGATTTACCTCAGCCAATCTTGCTCCAAAATCAGTCCTTGTTATTGCAATGTTCTTTTTCTTACAAAAATTTGGGAAGAAAACTGCCCTGGGGGTTCTTTAGAGGGTCATCCATAGAAAGTGAAAAAGAAGAAGTGCGGTATTTGAGGAGATTCTGTACAAGCCATGGAAGGAGAATCGTTCAAAATAGCAGATGACAAGTATGGTTAAGTTTGTAGAAAAAAGGAAGAGCTCAGGCGTGACTTGTCAAAGCTCTGGGAATGTTGAAATCGAGTTCATCACTGACAGGTTTGATCTGCGAGATGGCTTTTATGGAACTGGAATGTAATGCATAGAAATCGCCAGGAAAGAAAACTAAGATTAGGGAGATGGTGAAGTAGGCTGGGGCATACCTCCTATTAGAAAAGCTAGAAGCCATCGCATGCACTGAAGAAACGAGAGACTGGCAAAATCTACTGGTCTTTTCCATTTTATGGGTTATCAAGAACGGGGGAAAATGTTATATCTGCTCTGGCATTTCGAATGATTATTCTGTATATCAGTTGTATCTGCTTTACAAATAATCTTCATTTCTTCTTTCTGAACTGAAGAAAATTTGATAGATAGGAAGATGATGAGATATGCTCAAATCAAATAATAAAGACTGGACTCAACCTGAAGATACCCAGATGTCGAAATGGTCAACATAGATGAAGACATTCGACCAATCATCATATTAAACAATCCAAACCGTGCAATCAGCATTTAACACAAGAATCATGGTGGACCTGTATCGGATTTGGTATTTTAGCTTATGCTAATTTACGGCAATTGCTTTATCAATTAATGTCTAGCATGGGCTGATTCGTGAACCCCAAGACTTTTACGCCAATTGCTTCTCGACATCTTCAACCCCAGCTCCCTCCCATTTACGTTTCTTGTCATCCAACACTGTTGCTGGTTCGGCTTCATTAATATTTTTTTTTGGATGGTGTCATTTGTGTCTTAATACAAAGATTACTTTCAGTGATCTCCTTCTCAGTTCCTTAAACTGTATCTTTTTCAGCAGAGAATCTTGTTCATTTTACGAACCATACTCGCATTTTCTCAATTCAGAAATTTCACTCTGCAAGATCTGTAAACGTGATACAATAATATTTCATTTCCTACTCTGTGAGTCTTTGTACAATCAAAATCACTTCCGCTATCTCACTCTACGCTACAACCAAATAATAATAAAAGGAAAAAAAAAATCAAGAAAATCAGAAGCGACGACGAAGGAGTTTAGTGAGCTTCTTGGTTTTTTCTCGTCACCCGAATGTAGCAGAAAACAGCAGCCAAAATTACAGTGACAAGACCACCAATGATCAGACCTCCGCCAGCAACTGACCCTTCACTGCGATGTTTACCCATTCGTCTGATCGCTGGAGCTTCTGCAACTATCGACCCTTTTACTTCAGACCGCTCTCCATCATTAAAAATTGGTTCTTCTGCTATTCTTGATACAACCCACTTTTGTACCTCAACTTCTGAGGATTTAAGATCTGAAATTTCATTATTTCCAGCAATGGCTTGGATCATGAAGAACTCCACAAGAATCAAGCAGACCACGCCGATTCTTGCCATTTTACTGCACTTAATATTAGACGAGAGAGAGAGAGAGAGAGTATAAGCTTAAAAGGATGTTGTGCCTCGTGGTGTGTTAAATAGTAGGCAAAGAGGCGAAGATTCTTCGACAGTACGTGTGGTTGCGGGAGCTGGCAGGAAGATTCAAACAGATTGTCTAGAAGTGGGTCCAGAGGATTACAGAATACAGTATGGGTTTTGTTTGATTCGGGGGAGGTCAAACCAGGTTCTACTTTGAAAGAAACACATGTTTCCTGGGCTACATGACAAAACAATACAACTGTGGCTCTGGACTTCTTCTCCGAAACTCCCATTATTTTCCCAGTTTAAAACACGATCATAGTCTCATAATTGAAGGTCTAATTATCTTGAATTGTCTATTTTATACTACAATTTATAATGTTTGGAATCTGACAATGATTTGCTGGAGGTCAAAGCAGAGAATTTGGTGAGAGTTTACAGCTGTGGGCTGGGTCTGAGAGTAAATAGAATATTAGACTCTTAGCTGGAAGTCCCTCATAACAGTTCATCTTTGAATTACATGCTTTTTGTAAGTACGATATGCAGCGTCCACAGAGTGTGAATGGTATGCTTATCAAACACCGACGTAGATTCTTCTTTTTTGCTTTTATTTACAACAGTCTATGAAATAAACCGGGGTTGCTAGTGATGGCGGTGGTGAACACACTCGGCCGGAGTGGTCGGAAATCTAGCAGAGTCCGAGCAATAATCGTAGACCATATGGTTAGCTCGTACCCAAAAGAGCTGATGGGTTTGGTGCAAACTGAGCTCAGACAAATTGGGGCGATCCCACCAGTGATTCTTCTTCCCACTGCTACTGCACCTCCTCGAATTCTCGACTGCTTCCACTGTCGCAGAGCACTCGCACGCAGCGATTTCAAATCCTTTGTAGGACGCTACGAATGGCGCATGAGACCAATCAGTCTTCACTCGCCCACCCTGGGTCGCCCATTCGTCCGCATTCCATATCGAGCTGTGCACTCGCATGGGTTGATCCTTTGGAAAGGGTATTCCTCTGAATTCCATATTGGGATGTACTCGAATTGGGGTCTCGTCTACGAGGAATCTGAAGAAATCTCCGCGGAGAGAAATCAGAGGCAATGCATGGAGAAATACCCAAACGAAGAGAGTTTGAACTTACACTATATGGCGCTGGTCCCAGAAAATGGAGTAGGAGTGGAAATCCTCGGTGGGGTCGAACCAGAGGTTGAGTCTCTGCTCTCTATTTCCGACGCCATTCACGTAGAGATTGGTCTGGACAGAGTATGGCTCTCCGGTTGAGTTGCCAAGAAACTCAAAATCAAACTCATTACGATTTGGACCGTCGGATGACATCTGCATCGTAACTCAGGGAATCAAGGTTATGGAAAAACCAGAACAGACTTGAGGCAAAGATGGTTTCACTTGCGTAAAAAGCCGTGACAGTTCCAGCAGAGTCACCCTTTATGAGCTTAATATCCAGACTCACTTTCCCAAACATGTACTGGTTCTTAGATGAGAAACCAGCCCCTGAATTCCATAGACGACGACGACGACGAAATAAGCCAGGTCGAAAATGTAGATAAACCAGAAAAAAAACGAAGATTTTCATCAGAAATGACGTTTGTTAACCAGAATAGCGGTCGAGTTTCAGATGGAGAAGCTCCCCTTCATAGCTGAAATGGTCCAAAGCCCACTCCGATTGGAAAAGCTCCGCAAATTTTGCTGAATTTGAGAAATGCACCATTTCCAGACCTACAAGAACCACCAGCATTGATTTCTTGTACAGTGAAAGAGCCATGAGAGAGAGAGAAGGAAACTTCAACTATGAAATGCTTCGTCTTCTATGGTGATTCTTCCCAAGTTCTTTTATGAGAAAATATTCCATGGCTTCTTCAACAAGCCCCCACATAATCCATCCAAGTAGCCACGTCGTCCAAAAATCTTCCCCAAGTCACTGCCCACGTGGGATCTCACTCCATCTTGAGAGTAGGTGTCGTTGTACCAGCACTGCTCAGAACAGCAGAAGAAATTGTATCTTTCGGAAAGGAGGGAGAGGGAGGGGAGAGGGCGAGCTGAAGTTTGATTCAAAAGATTTCCAATTTCTCCAACACGTCGCATCTGGTTTACTCCTGGTTAGAACAGGAATATAAGGTAGAGTACACGTTTTAAGTCAACCTGTCTTTATGTCATTATCTCTCACGCCTCATCAAAAATCTGCAGTCATTGTTGAGCGGCTACACTATAACAGAACCGGCTTAGATGGTTGTAGCCTGTAGGAATAACACAAGTATTCTTCGTATTTTCTCATATTTCAGGGCTGGAATTCGACGCTCCTGGTTCCAACCTAGGAGGCCGCATGGTCACAAATATTGCCTCTCCAACTCACAACCAGACAGCTCGAGAGGTACACTACCAGCAATGCAACACCACCCAGATCCTTGGTTATTAGTGAGCCATAAGAATTACATTTCCTGTTCTTTTACAGTTCAAATCTCAGAGTAAACAGAACTAACAAGAAAGCATCCATGGAGGAAGGAATGAATCCGGAGAAACAAACAAAACACCAGTTTTTTCTAGGGACGGCCTTCTTGTTTGCCAAAGAAAATCCTATTTACAACATCTACAGGCAAAGCATAAGCTGGGTCTATGGCTTTGATCCCTGGATATTCAAGAAGTGAAAGTCCTGCACCATTAAAAGCATCCCTCTTAAGATTTAAGAACATTGGAGCGATCCAAAATGGGAAAATTATATTTACCGGCTACTCCGAAGTATGTGTGATAAATGTCCACCGCATCATCCGGTCTATCTGAAATTCCTCCGTTTTCCACATCCTGCATATATTTTATTATCATCAAGCATAACCATCCAATAATTAGATATGAAAGTTAAAGCAAATTCACCTGGCAGTCCAAGATGAACTGAATGAGCTTTTCTTTACTGATCCAGTGAACTCTGTTGATCATGGTCAAGCTAGAAAGAACCCACCAAGAATAGCAAACCTGAAGGAGTGAAACAAACTGTATAAGGGAGCAAATGAAAGATTTTGAGCACAATTTGACCGCCTGATTTCCAAACAAAGCACTCACATCGGGTAGTTTCTCAGGGCGACCGTTAAGCCCTCCAGATTTAACTTGTCTTTCGCAAAGCCACCAACCAAGAAGATCTTTGTCAATATGATGCATAGATCCAGTTATTGCAAGAGCGGCAACACAACAAAAAACTGCACACAAAATTGGCTTAATTCTCAAAACAATGAAATGACTAAGCGGTTTAGAAAATTAGACTTCTGTTTTTTTAAAGCAAAACACTAAAATACTGTAATTTAGAAGTCAAACATATTTATTTAAAGAGGTGTATAAAGTTTGATCATATTAAAAAATTTAAAATCGGAATTTTGCAAGGAAAGAGTAAATGTACTTTGTCCGGCATGAGACTCTCCCCCAGGAGTGCTTCCGAATCCACCGTCAAAGTTTTTGCATCTAACTATGTAATTTACAGCCTTCTCGACATTAATCTTGTCCAATTGACGTAATAATGCAAGGCAACATATAGCAATATATGAAAACCTATAATAAGAGAGTTTGCTCAAATTTATTAACAATTATTACTCTACAGAAACAAATTGTAATACCTAGAGAATGAGATCTAAAGAGAATATAAAAAATTACCTCGTATCAATCTCACCCCAAATGTCCCCTGAAAAGGACCCATCTTCATTTTGGAGACCAACAACATCTAGTCTAACGTTAAGAAATAGTCTACTAAGAATATAGTTCATGTTCATTCTCTCCACATTGAAAGGACCCTTTGATAAGAACAATAAGCGCGCTAACAATTTCAAGAATTCAAAAAAAGGATACATTTTGACACCTTATCGGCATCAAGAACGTTAAGCTTGTCGAAAAGAGCTAAGACCTGAACGGCACTGAGAGTGTACAGAATGTGGGGATCGTGTCCGATGTTGCCCGCAAAACCACCTGCAGAATTTTAAGTCGTTCTTCAGCTTAATTCACCAGTTAACAAAGAAATATGAATAATGATGAATGGGGAGCTCTCTACTTGACAGACAGTACACTTACCTCATCAAAATGTTTATAATGGTTCAAATTACAATCTAGGAAGAAATATAGCATTTCGAGATACAACTAAAAACAGAATCCCCAATCTGAGGAGGAAAAAAATGCAATTGGCTAATCCAGTAAAATGAATCCAAAGCCAGACAGGGTACAGCTACTTCACAAACCTGAATCGTGCTGGCAATTCATGATCCATGAAACAACCTCATCAACATCAAGAGCGCTGAGTTTTCCAAGAAGATCCAATGTCATCAATCCCCAGTATGCTCCGTTCATTCTCAGATGCTCCATCACAACCGATTGAAAATCATCCTTCCTCTGGTTGCAAAGTACCCGAATAAGCTTTACCAAATCACATCAAACCAAGGAACCATAGCGAAGTATTGTAAACAATTAAAAAAAATAAAAAAGAAATTTTTTGAAATTCCGACACATCAAAAAGTCACCTTCTCCGCAGTTAAAATGTATTGCACATGCTTCTCGGAAGCGAGCTCCCCCATCAGCGGTTTAGCAGACACTGTACTTCCACAATCTTTACAAAAACAATCACAACAGAGGAAGAGTGAGATCAGGGGTCGAGCATATCCAACGTTGCCCTAGAGATCGAACATCAACGAATTTAATAGGGAGCTTTAAAAATGGGGTTATTAACACCCAAAAAAAAAATCTTCACTAATAAATCAAATCTTGAAATACGGAATAATTTCGCTAATAAATAAAATTTTAAACGATGAGAAATAAACAAGTCAAACTATGCAATTAAGTTTTCTATTAGAAAATGTCTTTTGGCGGTTCAATCCTGATCCTTGAACATCATAGGCCATTGGAAGACATTCTAAGTCAATTTTTATGTCTCTCGATGTTAGATGGCATCCAAGATTTGATCGTTAGATGTCCTTTAGCTTTGAAGGACATCCAAGGCCAATTCTTAGACATCATATGGCATTGGAGGACATTCAAAATTGATCCTTGGAGTTGAAAGGACGTCTACTCTCAACGTACGAATGTCCGCACTTATATAAAAATGCGTAAAATTATGTATTTGAAAACACAGACGTTTTTTCTATTAACGAATATCATTCCTAAACATTGGATGTCCGATATTTTAGTATGGACATTCTCATCTATGTAAATGCAAAGACGCAAACATTCGTCATACAAATACGATCGTTCGCATTCATGTAAAGGAATATGCACAACCGTTCATGGGTTGGCAAGGATGTGCTTGCATTGTTCATTTCTGAATTAGTTTAAAATTTTTGTTATTGATTTCATAGTGCATGATTCTTTTAGTCAATTTCCCTTCAAAATTTGAAAGAGTAAAATTAGATTAATCTCTTCGTAGCTTGATTGTACAGCTTCACCATTTAACTTCTGCTTTGAGTAAAATTAGATTATTTTTAGATTACCAAAAACTCAAAAATAATTAAAATTATAAAATAATCACTTTAAGTGTTCTAAAAGCAATTCTAAATTGAACTTCGATCTTAACAAAAGTAATCAAATTGAATTAGATCTTTTGGGGGAAAATCACCATAAGTTCTCTCCATTCTTCCCTCCATACCGCCTCGTCAAGTGCGGTTTGATTTCATAAATCCAACTAAGTCGGCGTCCCTGAACAACGGATTGTTCTCTGCCCTCTCAAACCAAGGATTAACAGAGGAGGAACAGATCAAACAAGAAAAAAGAAGTTGAATCACTCCTCCGGCTGGCGAACCAGCAGCAAACCCGTTAGACGACCTCCCATTTTTACACAGACTCGGGCGAAACCCACCAAGGATATAGAAACTGACCTCCAGAATCGCTGGGCACTAGCACCGTAGGACGAGATTTCCGTTGAACCCCAAAACAGTCGATGCCCAATTCGCTCCTCTTCTAACGCATGAAGCGGAGAAAGAGATCAATTGAGGAAGAAGAAAGAAGAAAGATTTCGGCTCAACCCAAGCCCCAGTCAAGCTGACCCAGTCTAGAAATTACCCAGCCCAGGCCAGAACGTATGAAGCCTGGAAATTTACCGTGTTCAAAGATGACCCAAAAGATTACCAAGAAAGCATCTTATCTTTTACTAAAAGATTTTGAGGAATAAAAGCAAGTATTTAAAGATAAACCTATAATTATAAAAATCAATAGTATAAAAATCTTTTTTTTAATATATATTTATCTCTTGTTTTATTTTAAAACTTGTTTCTTCTGCAGATATTCTTTTCATATAGCTTAGATGTTCTTTGATTTATTCTCATTGTAGTGGATGTTTTGTATTAGATATATATGTGATAAAAATAATGAAAAGATGTGAAATAATTTGTTGTTGTGTGGACACGTGTGTTAGATTATTCTAATAATTTATTAATATGGTTTATATTAATTAAAGTACATTGACTTCATATTAAGGTACTTAATGTGATTATAATTAAGTATAAAAGAATTAAGTTAATTGGGTTTTAATATTCTCTCATGGACAAAAAGATATAAATAAAGGAATATGAATGAAAATGTATTTATGTAATTCTCTGTAAAATGAAAGGACAATTATATAAATTACCTGTAAGATATCTCTTTAATTCTCTTAAAGAAATTTGCACGACAAAGTTTTTATGGTGGGTGTGAGTAAGTGGAACACACCAAGTGAGTAAATACACCAGAACAGAAAAGAAGACATCTCTTTAATTCTCTTAAAGAGATTTGCACGACAAAGTTTTCTGGTGGGTGTGAGTAAGTGGAACACACCAAGTGAGTAAATACACCAGAAGAGAAAAGAAACAAATATCTCTCTCATTACTCTGCATATATACATCTTATCTTGATCATCGAAAGAATAAGCAAAGAAAGAAGGATCAAGGCGATAAAACGTCTTCTGGATCAACATCTACATCACAAGCATGGATCAAGGTTGGTAATCTATTGAGTTTGTTTATCCGTAATTGATAGAAACAATTGGTTGAATCAAACGACGTTAAAAAACTTGGGAAATGAAAGTATTGTTTGTATGAAAGTAAAAATAAACTAACAATTGGTATTAGAGCACGGTGATTAACGTTTTGATTTGCCATGAACAAGAGTTTTATAAAAGTTTTTTTTGCTGCATCTTTGTTTATGCATAAAAGTTGATTTTGCTGCATAATTGTTTCTGCATAAAAGTTGATTTTGCTGCATAATTAGTTCTGCATAAAGGTTCTGCATAATTACTCGCTATGATCCAGAGAAATTGTTTTATAGAATTAGAGATTTGAAGGAAGTCGATTTCAAATTGAAGAAGACGACGGAAATTCCTTTCTGCAATGAACTATGCAGTTGTGGATGCTGTCGGACGACTACAGTTGTCTTAAAACTGAATTTGTAATGTTTAATTGCATATTCAGATGATGGCAGATCATTGCGGACGCAGGCAGAACTCGTCCGAATTGAATTTGTAATATTAAGTGTTGTTTACAGACGATAGCGGATGCGAGTTTCACATCTGGACTCGTCCGCAAAGCATAAAAATAAAATTCGGATAATAGAGGATGCATGCGGACGGTAGAATTTACAATCTGTAATTCTGAATGTGCATTGTCGGACGATAGCGGACACGAGTTTTACGTCCGCTAGTTGTTCGCAAGGCAGAAATATTGAATTTAAATAAATGATATAAATGAAAGTTTACTCAATTAAATATTGTTGTATATAAACTTAGTAGTCACCAAAATGATCTAATTTGAAATGATCAAATATTAAATTGTGTGATTTATTTATGTAATTATGGTGATGATTATGGTAATGTTATTGAAAGAAAATTATTAATTATAAACTAGTAGGTCACCCAAAGGTGGACCAATGTTTATAATCAATAATGTTCAAGTGACACATTTACATATTTGATTTATATGTTTAAATATCCAAAGATATTAAACATATTACATTGAATATGTTTATGATTCTATTAAAGTTTATATTATAACATCAATGATTGTTTATTTATTTAAAGTTTATCCAAAGATAAACTTAAATAAATAAAATTATGTTTATTTGAAAATTATTGAATGAGCATATGTTATATGTTTTGCAGCTTCTATTAATTTATTCGTCTCTGGCCATTCACTACTCAAGTTAAATAGTTTAAACTATGCTGATTAGTCTAAACAAATCTAGTTTGAACTGGGTGTATTGGATTTAGACCTGACATTAATTTATGATAGACCACCAGCCATTAATGAGACAAATACAGAAGCTGACAAGTCATACAGTGAGATTTGGGAGCGATCTAATACACTGAGTTTGAGCTTGATGAAGATGACAATGACTAAAAATGTTAAGCCATCATTGCCAAAGACGAATAATGCAAAGGAATTCATGTATAAAATCAAAGAATATTCTCAATCGGACATTACAGATAAGTATGTTGTAGAGAATCTGATGAATGAGTTGACGACCAAGAAATTTGATTGGTCTCAACTCATTCATGATCATGTAACAAGATTGTCAATTTGGCAGCAAAGCTGAAAACGTTGGGTATGGATGTAAGTGAATCATTTTTTGTTCAATTTATCATCAACTTACTTCCTCTTGAGTTTGGCCAATTCCAAGTGAATTACAACACCATTAAAGAGATATGAAACTTTCAAGAAATTAAGGCCATGTTAATTCAAGAAGAAGGAAGGTTGAAGAAATTGAAGGACCATACCGTTCATTTAACGTTTCAGAAGGAAACCAATAGTAGTGAAGGAAAGTCAAGTAAAAAGAACAAATAAAAGGGAAAAGACCAATTAAAATGAAAATTCTCAAATCCGAAAAGAGTTTAAATGCTACTTTTGCAACAAAGATGGACACATAAAAAAGGATTGTCTGAAAAGAAAAGCATGGTTTGAAGAAAAAGGTACACTATTTGTTTCAGTATGTTTTGAATCAAATATTATAGAAGTACCTAGTAATACTTTGTGGTTAGATTCTAGAGCTACCACTCATGTATCTAATGTTACGTAGAGATTTCTTTCGATTCAGCCCATAAACGGAACTGAAAAATTCCTGTATATGGGAAACAGAATGAAGGCACAAATACAAGGAATTGGGACGTATAGATTGATTTTGGATACTGGACATCGTTTGGATCTAGAAGAGTATCTCTATGTTCCTGAATGTGCTACGAATTTAATTTCTATTGCAAAGTTGGATTATGTAGGATTTGTAGGATCGAAATTAACCTAAGAGGAGGGGTGAATTAGGTTTATAAATTTTTTCATGCAATTATAAATTTTCTATCCAATAGCAAGTTTATCACAATAAGGAAATTTAAATAGACTTAATGATAACAATAATCTAAGGAGAAATGATAGAGAATTGGACACCGAGTTGTTAAGGCGTTCGGCCAAGCACGTCTACGTCCACGCTTCAAGGTTCTCCCTTGAAGGTATATTCCACAACCACTTCCGGTTACAAGTGATTGATCTTGGACAGGTGTCAATCTTACCGTTACAAATAACGAATTCTTAGGGCGTTACCATTTTCTCTCGATTACAATTTTCTCTCGAAAAATTCTCAAGCTCACAAATACAACAATCCTCACAACAACAGAAATGATCACACTCTAGCACTTTGGAGGATTTGTTTACTACTCAAATTCATGTACAATTGTTGAGTCGAAAATTCAGCAGAGCTTCGCTAAATATTGCTTGGTGTTTTCCCTTATGCGAAGTCCAACTATTTATAAATTTCCATAGTGCGGACGTCCTAAACTCCTTTAGGATCGTCCACATCCGAATGTTGGAAAATAGTCGTTGCAGAAATCTGGGCAGTTGCGGATGCCACGTCATCGTCCACATTGTCCGCACCTATCGTTCGAATTGTCCATAGAATTGGACAGATTCATTCGGACGCTGGTCTTCTTCGTCCGTAGTCGTTCGTAGTCATCCGCACCATCACGCTTCACTTGGGGATGCCAAAACCTTGTCCTCAGTTCCGTTTCAAGTCCGCACTTCTAAAAAGTTGCGGATGCCATCCGCATGTAGCGTCTGAATTGTCCATAAAAATGGACAGATTCATTCAGACGCTGGCATTTCGCGTCCGCAGGCGTTCGCCCCGTCCGCACCAACACATTCCATCTGGGGACGCTGAATGGTGTCCTCAGTCCAAACTGAGGATGTTGAAACGTCCTCTTGCGAACGACTATGTGTCTTCCGCCCAAAGTCCGCAATAGTCCGCATGTACCTAGCACACTTCGGAATTACATGAGACGCATCCTCTAAGTCACACGAACCTTCCTTTCTACTGCATAGACTTAGAACAACACATTAAACATTACCAATACCCTTTATCAAAGGTATTTCCAATTTAAGCGATTAATACGAGATTTATAAATTCAACGAATAAACAACTTCTACACTTTAACTATATTACTCATCATCAAAATATAAATTTGCCTAACACACTTAGGCTTACAGGATTTAGCATTGAGATTGGTAATGGTGTGTTTTCTTTGTACAAAAAAAAATACTGTTATGGTTCTTGTATTTTAAAGGATGATTTGTACTGTTTCAATCTTAATGCTAAATATGTTGAATCTCTGTTTAATGTTGATCATGTGATTGGAACTAAACGTAATGCAATAGATGAAAGTTATGCTTCTTTATGGCATAAACGTCTAGGTCATATATCTAAAACAAAATGTTGAGGTTAATGAAAAGTAATATTTTACCTCAATTAGATTTAAATGACGTGGACGTGTGCATATATTGTATTAAAGGAAAGCAAACTAAACACACATCAAAGTATCTTGCCACAAGAAGCAGTGAACTTTTAGAATTGATACACACTGATATATGTGGTTCATTCGACACTCATTCATGGAGTGGTGAAAAATATTTTATCACGTTTATCGATGACTTCTCACGTTATGGTTATTTGTATCTATTGTATGAAAAGTTTCAAGTGATGAATATTATAGAAATATTTATCAAATATTCATCAATAAGGTGGAAAGACATTTAGATAGAAAAGTAAAGGTAATGAGGTCTGATAGAAGTGGTGAATATTACGGAAAAAACGTGAAAATGGACAAAACGAAGGTCCATTTGTAAGGTTTTTCGAAAGTTGAGGCATTTGTGCACAGTATACAATGCCAGGAACACCACAACAAAATGGTGTAGCTGAAAGGTGGAATCGTACTCTTATCAAAATGGTTAGGAGTATGATGAATAATAGTAATGTACTTTTATCACTGTGGATGCACAGTTTAAAGACCACTGCATATCTGTTGAATAGAGTTCTTAATAAGGTAGTTCTTAAGACACCTTATGAACTATGGACGGGAAGGAAATCTAGTTTGAGACATATCCATGTTTGGGGTTGTCCAGCAGAAGTAAGGATATATAATCTACATGAAAAGAAGCTCGATGCAAGAACCGTCAGTGGTTATTTTATCGGCTTTCCGAAAAATTAAAAAAAGGTACATATTTTACTATCCAAAGTAAGTATAAGAATAGTTGAATCTGGAAATGCTGGATTCATTGAGAATGGCGAGTTCAGTGGAAGTGATGAATCACAAAAAGTGAATATTTAAGATAATCGGGTAGAAGAAACAACACCTAATACTTCTCATCAAGTTGTTATTCCTTTTGTTGCATCACAGTCAAACAACATACTAAAACGACATATGAATATTCAAACCAATCAAAGTGAACGTGTCAATGATGAGCATATTGATAATAGAAAAGTCATAAGTGAACCATTACAAGAACTAGAATTGCGCAGGTCTGTAAGGCAAAGGAGACCAGAAATTTCTAATGATTATGTGATTTATTCACTTGAAGAGGAATGTGACTTGAGTAACGACAAAGATCCAGATTCATTTAAACAAGCCATGAAACGTAATAATTATGAAAAATGGTTAAATGCTATAAAGTAGAGTTGCAATCGATGGATGACAATAAAGTCTAGGAACTTGTAGAGTTACCTAGGGGTGTTCACGGTCCGATTCGGTACCGGTTCCATAGTGGAACGATACCAAACCGGTACCGGCCCCATGAGAGCCGGGTACCGGTTCCGGTTTGGTACCAATTTTTTTTATAATACTTAAAATTATCATTATAGTGAATACTGACCATTGAACAAGCTGGCAGACAAGTGTAAAATCTGGGGGTGTTTCAAATTTAAGAAAGAAGAAGACGAAGAAGAAGAAAGGTCTGAAACCATCTCTGAAGATCGATGATATCTCTTTGACTCTACTAATTTAAGGAAACTAGCAGCACAGTTTGAACTAGAAAGAAGAACATTTCGACAAGGAAAATAGAAAAACCAAACAAGAAACACAAAACTTCAGAAAGTATCCGAAACTGAGGTGGCCGGATTGAATTGGATGACACAGACATGCTGCCTTTAGACACTGATTTCTTCTCTAATGGACAAGATAAATACACCCTTTTGAAATACGTACAATACAACACCAAATGATGACCAAAATTTCTTCAGAAGACGCAGGTTAAACAAGGTCTCATCAAATGTCACCATGCTATATTGTGCTAAGCTACATTGCAACATATAATAATTATACTAAATGAAAATCAGCTCAAATTAACTCTACCAAGTAGGTACGTACCATGCGCTTCCTCTTCCACAAGCTTCGCGGAGTTGCTTAGTTTCAAGACAAGATGATTGGCTAATAACAAATGGTATTTTTGCTCTGCTTCAACCAAGCTTCTTCCTAGAACTTGATCTATCCAAGCTTCAATTGTTTCCTTCTTTTCCGATGACCAATCGGCTCCAAGTATTTGTGCCATCACTCTGTAGTCGATCTCCAGTGTAATCTTGCAGCCGAGTACCTTCTCTATCGGTGACTGGAGCTCGGGACTGGAGGCCAGAGCTCGGGACTGGAGGCTTGAGACTTGACAACAACGACCAGTAGCAAGAGAGACAGAGTCGGATCGGAAGACTCGAGACCGCCGAACTCGAACTGGAGGTCGGGACTGAAGGCTGGAGGTCGGGATTGGAGACTGAAGGTTGGGACAGGAGGCTGCAGCAGGAGATACACAATCGGGACTGGAGACTCGAGATTTCTGAACTCGAAGTCTCGAACTGGAGCTCAGGACTTAAAATGCCATCGCCGGAGGGGAGATTCGAGATTGCAGGGCAAAGGCTACACTTGGACGGTCACCGGGACGGGAGCTTTGCGCTAGGGAGAAGGGATCTGGGAGTCGGGAACTCGGGAGGAGAGGAGGGAGGCTGTCGAGTGTCCATTGGAGGGAGGAATTGATTCAGTGGGTGGCTGGGTGCCCTAATTCAATTAGGGATTCTTGGTTCTATTCTCGGTACCGGTTCTGTGGTACCGAGAACCGAAAATCGGACCGAGCAAAACGGTTCTGCTCAAACAGAATCGGTTTTGGTCCGGTACTAACTAAAATCACACCGAACCGGTACCAAAATCGCCGGTTCTGGTCCCGTTCTTTGGTACCGGTTCGGTTTTGCACACCCCTAGAGTTACATGAAAGAAGAAACGTGTTGGTTGTAAATTAATTTTCAAAACCAAACGTGACTTGAAAGCTAACATCGAAAGGTATAAAGCCAGACTTGTCGCCAAAGGTTACACTCAGAAAGACGACATTGACTATAAAAAGACATTCTCTCCAGTTTCAAATAAGAACTCTTAAAGGATAATTATGGCTTGAATTATCGAAGAAAAGAAGAAGGAGATGTTGGAGAGCTTTTGGAGAGAACTTCTTCCTTAACAAGGTTCTTCATCCTCAAATATTTAAATTTTCCAAGTTCATTCTCCTTCACCAGTGTCAAGTAGGAGGTGTAGTCTTGCCATCTATGTCCTCGGGTGTCCACCCCAAATTGTCTCCAATTAAAATCAAACATCTCATAAATTTTGGTGACCTTTGGCATTACCGGTAGACCAACTTTCTTCGGTTCATCTATCGTAAAACAGCTAGAAACTCAATTCAATGTTTTCTCCCAAAAACCGATCGATCATCTTCCTTCACCTGATCGACCGCAAGATTCCCAATTTTCCAATCTATAATGAAGTCGATCAACCACTAAATTCCAGATCGACCACCAAACAAACAAAAAGCCCCCTTTTTTATCAAACTGCACAATCAGTGGTCGATCAAATCTCCAATTGATTGACCATTTCCCTTCTAAACCTACTAAAATATAGCAAATTCACATTTCCAAAAACCATAAACTACAAATCACCATATCAATACTATTATTATCCAATATAACTCTAATTGTTATCAAACATCACCATTATCATCCTAGACTCAAAATACAAGAATTCAGGGTATTACATACTCACAATGTTTTTATCACTAGTAATTTTGTAATGTACGTGGATGTTTGTGCTAAAAATTTTTTTTGCTAGTCGAGAATCTTCTGGTTGTAAGCGAACATACAGAAGAGAATATTGGTAATGATAATAAAATCGGAGAATTGAGATATAATTTTTATAAAGATTTCATTATTATAGTGAGTCATTAATTTTATTAGTGAGTCATTCTTAATGTTCTAATTAATATAAATATTATGATTATTTGGATATTTGCAGTTAAATCATCCATAGAAGAAATCATTGTTAATGTTCTTTGAAGATTTAAATGGAGATATTATAATTTCGAAGAGTTTAATTTATGGAAAATGATAAATCAACTATCGTACTTTGCAGTCAATGACAAGTCAATTATTAAACTATTTTTGTTAACAAATTAACCACTGGACTATGAAAAAAAGCCGCCTAAAAAATCTCTTTCACGTTTGCCATTAAATATATTGATTTCGTTTTGCTGCGGATCGAACATGTATTATGTTAATCTACCACATAACGATATTTTTAAAAATAACATTATAATATTAACGTTCCACGGCGAATTGAGACATTTTCCTCCGCGGATTGACCACGATCCGCAGTGTATTTATAATGATCCGTCGCGGATCGTCGTGCCTCGTTCTAGGAAAATTTTCTTATTTCCTTATATGAAAATTTATTTCTTTTCTTTCTTCCTTTCGAAGAGGGAAAGAATGAAAGTTTTCTTCTTTTCTCCTAAATAAAAAAAAATTTTCTTTTTTTCTCCAAATTTTCCTTCTTTCCCTCGGAGAAAAGAAGAATTTCCTTCTTTTCTTCTAGATTCTTTCTGAGAAAAGAATGAATGTTTCTTTATTTTCTCGAGGAGAAAAGAAGGAAAATGGGATAGAAAAAATTTTTCCTTCTTTCTCCCTAGAGAAAAGAATGAATAAAAATTTCGAAGGAAAATCTGGAGCAAAGAAAGAAATTTCCCCTCTTTCTCTCTTGGGAAAGAAGAAAGAAAAAAAAATTTTCTATAAGGAAATAAGGAAAATTTCCTAAAACGAGCCACGATAATTTGTGGCGGATCAATATCAATCTGTGGCGGATTGTGGTCAATCCATGGAGGAAAACGTCCCAATCCACTACGAAAAAGTTGATATTATAATGTTATTTTTAAAAATATCGTTATGCGATGAATTGAAATCAATACATGTTCGATCCGCCGCAGAACGAAATCAACACTTTTAACGGCAAACGTGACAGCTATGCTTGTGATTTTTTATCATAGTTCAGTGGTTAATTTATTAGAAAAAATAATTTAGTGGTTGACTTATTATTGATCACAAATTACAATAGTTGATTTGTCATTTTTCCTTTAATTTACTAATGAAAGTTATGTTGTGAATGTCAATTAATTAAGTTATCATCATATTTTATTAATTTAAGTAATGAGGATATCTAAATTGTAGGCAGTTTGGTTCTAATTAAAAAATATTTATTAATATAATAATTATGTTATTTGAATTAGAGATAAATGTTTTAAAGTTTTAATTTAGAAACAATTATTAGCCTAAAAGAGCAAAATTGAAAGAGTAGAGCACAATCTTTTTACCCTCGGTGATTTTTTCGACTCAGCAAGGATTTAGCCACTTCAAAGGCATCTCCCTCAACTACCATGTGAGACGAGTGGCCGAGTTAGAGAGAGGTGAAACAACTAAGTCATTCATCCTTTGTTACATGAAAGAAAAAGAGGGGTTGTCTTAGCCGATATCAGAAACATGGTGGAAGAAGATGAATTCAGGGTTTTGTGGAAACCGCATTCAACCTGCCTCAAACGAAGCTAATACAATCTTTCTTTACTAATCACTCCCATTTCTTTTTTTTTACATATATATATGAATGGACCCCAACAATTCAATGTTCCTGTGTTAAACACTTTGTCAACCATCGTAGTCATAACCGACCTTAGCTCAGTTGGTAGAGCGGAGGACTGTAGTGGGTTTCCTTCAGCTATCCTTAGGTCGCTGGTTCGAATCCGGCAGGTCGGAATATGTGTTTTTGTTTTTAAACAGGAAAAAGTCCATCTGGATGATTCACGTAAGATACACATCCATCAATTTTGGTAACGTGACGGGGAAGAGTTGCTGTTGGGACTCATTCCTTGGGCTTGCCGTGAATTATGGCTTAGCAGTTGGTTGTCTAAAAACAAGTGTTTTTAGAACCCTCCGAGGGTTATTTTTCAAGACCCATGATTAATCTCGACCAAAAACATGTTGCCGTGGAAGTGGGCAACATAATTTGATACACACATTCACTCTAAATTCAAACATCAAGAACTAGATTTTTTCGGACGATTATGATGCTAAAGTTGTCGCACATAAGCAAGTTACTTGCAACATCCACCGCCCAAAACACTGAGCTTTTCCTTTCAAAATATTGTTAGAAGGAACTTGTCACAACACCCAGACCTTAGTATCGAATTGTGTGCTTTCAAATATTTGTGAGGTAGATATTCATCGCCCATTTCCCTCCACTGTGCGCAATTCCCTTACCTGGCTGTCATTTTCATGCTCCTTCCCCATTGTGTGGGTATTAGTCACACGCAAAACTAAGTGCTTCTACACTAAACCAGGCCTGAAACAAGTCAAGCTTCATCAAAATATCAGGATCAATTACCTTCCCCAGCTGATCATCTCTATAAGTAGACATGCAGAAGCAACACCATCTTCACAAATCTCGAGCAGAAATAGCAGGAATTCTTTGCCAGCTAGGATGATTTTTTTCAGGGAATTAGGCTTCTGCCGTCGTTCTAGAGCAGCCTCGCCTCATTCAATGCAGGCCTGCAAAGACACAAACAAGAATCCACTGACAAAGAAGAGGAAGCATGAGTCAGTGCATTGGCAACCCCTGCTCTCAGCAATATCTGAGGACAGAGTTTCCAACTTTTCTGGACAAAGCAGAGAAAGAAAATATGAAAAGAGGCCGTCAAACAAAGATAGGTCCAAGGCTACATCATTTAGTTATGATCACCAAGATAAATGCAGGTAACTAATTTTCTTCCCACAAGATCATCGAGATCAAACACAATTACAAACTAAAATGGATAATCTGCTAAACTCAGATGTCTAAACTTGCAGGGAAGATTTGATTCCAGTGGCCATGCCGGCATTTTCACCAACACCATTCACCTTTTGATGAGGTTATTGACGCAGGCCATTATTAATATGTTCTTCCTCTGGTTTCATCTCCTGCTTTATTCAATCAAGCTATCCCACAGAAATTCACCACCCTATAGTCTTCAATAGAAGATTGATTGTGCTCGAGTCTAAAGCCATATTTTTATGATTAAGATCAATATGCAATTATATCTTTAAAATGGGAAACTTTGATTTGTCTATGATAAATAAGAACATAAATCAAGTAAAGCAAACATAAAATCAACATTAAGCTTTTCTCTTTACCAGTAACAGATTCCTCTTAAGCACTTGATCTTGAAGCAACCTTCCCGTCTTACAAAATACTACCCTAGTATTCATTCTCACGTTAAGAAATTATTTAAACAATCAAATCAACTTCAATCCGTTCATGCTTTTTGGATTGAAGTAAACAAGTAATTTCATAAACTTAAACAATCTTTAAATAAATCTATATCAAATCTGTAAGAACAATGGCAATCAATAGAGCCAAGTTGATCCAAAGATGCGGCATATTAGTGCTCACGAAGGATCATGATGGAGAAACATGTAGTTGCACTGCTCTGGCATTAGCGACTGAAATCATAATTCAGAAAAACATCACTTCCCTTAATAAACACATCTGATTCCCTTTCATTGCTGCAAAAAATTATCTCATAATATTCTCGATGCACGATATTCAATCGCTTAACTGGGTGTGCAACCTCACAATCTATAAAAATGAATCTGTGAAGCGAAAGAGTTTCAAAGTAATTTAAAGCAAAAAAGGATCTCTCTTGTATTTTGATCAACCAATCTAAAAAAAATTACTAAATTTCCAATACAGAGCCATTGATTAAGAAAGTGGACATAGTACTGCTCAAACCTCAAACTTTATACCAACAAAGCTCGCTGCAACATAAACAAAAACTGACAGTACTCAGCATACTTTTTAAAATCAACTAGCCAAAAAGATAGTATCTATCATGCAATACAAAACTGTATTCCAACTTCCATGTCAAATTTGTATGAAATAAAAGTAGATTTTCAGCGCATAGGACTACTGCACACTCCAAAATTTCCCCCAGGCATAGAAGAAAGGCAAAAACTAATCTCTCATTAAATATATGCATATGCTAAGTCTATTTTACATTTTTTTAAAGTTTAACGACGCCCAACAATGAGTTGAACAGTATTCTAAGACTTAGCTGCACTCAAGGTATTCATTATTAGCTTACTTTGGTCCCTAACCAATTCAACCTTCTTCAAGTACAACTCTAATTCAGATTTCTCCAAAGTTCTCCACCTCTCATTCAGCTCCTTTGCCTTTGCAATCCCAATCAATGGTGTGTTCTCCTTGACAAAGCCCATTAGATGCTGTGACCAATACTTGTTATATTCAGACTGAAAAGAAGCATTTAGCCATGGAAAGTCAGACAAAAAATCATCTGGGTCAATCTTAATTTCTCTATCCACACCCTCCTTCATTATATCCATTTCATTTTTCAAGGCTAATGGCATTGAACCGAAGATTTCTTTACTTTGTCCTGGGTGCGCTTTCTTTGCTTCAGCATTCCATATTTTCTTGGCGAGCTTGAAACACTTAAGCTCGTGGGAATTAGAAAAGTCAGGATGTTCATGATTCTCACCTTTTTCATCGATTTTGCAATACTTCTTCTTCAACCTTCTCATTTTGTCAATCAACTGTTTCATAGTCGGGTCAAAATGAATTTTTTTCTTGGTAAATTGATGAAATGCTCTCATATCCGCAGACGGATCCGAACCTATCCAAGCTTTAAAGTCAGAAATAGATGCCAACAAAGCAATTTCATCATCTTCACTCCAAAGCCTCCTAAAACAAGACACCATTTTCCCGGCTTCATCTAGACCAGTCGACACCTTCCTCCTCTTCGCCTCTTTCGCATTCGGTACAGTGCCAGCAATGCGCTTCGACCCGGGAGTCATAGTCCAGGTACCTGTCGAATTACAAAGTGCAGCATTATTCTTGAACGGTGAAGAGTCGTCAGCTGACTTAGAGGCAAGGGGCCAGACAATGAAGTCGGAAGCATTTGGTGACGCCGGAGATTTGTCAGACTCCGAGTCCGACAGAGACACAGAATGATCATTAATCTCGGTTGATTCTCCCTTAGAGTAGAATGCCACCAAGGGTCTTTCAACAGAAGTCTTCTCCGCTTCGAGATCGCCCTCAATTCCACTTCCAGACGTCTTACCAGCCATTCTGCTGTAAATGGTTACGGCAACAGAGTAGGGTTTTGATCTTCCGTGGTGGGGCTGAGTTCTTCAATCTGGCCCTTGAGCGCCAATCTTACGTTAGCGAAACACCAGTTAATAGTTTATTAACAGGTTTTGAAGATAGAAAGTATAGGTTAAGAGATTAAATCCTTTAATCAAATTCTATAAACTTCAAAATATTCTCTGATAAATTGTAATTTTACTAAATTTGCATAGTCTAATAATTATTTTTCCTTCATCAATCCAAGTGTACATATGACAAAATCTAATAAAAATAGAATATTCTAATAGTTCTATTCATTCCTTGAATTATTAGCTTTTATTGGACCAAAATAAGTACAATAATTTATTCATTTGAAAAAGGAAATTAACAAAACAACTTCTAAACTATAAGACAAGTTAACTATTAAATAATTTTTATTAATAAATAAAAAACTGAACTATGATAAATAAATTACGCAAATATCACTGTTAACAGTGATTTTTTTTTTAAATGAAAGAGCATGAAGTTTCTCATCGAAAATGTCACGACCCGCAAAGAACCTGCGACAGAATGGAGAATGACTCTCCCCAAAAGGGACAGACCATCCAACCCATTTCACTTAATTTTAACGTTTAACAGCAGAAGACAAAAATTTAATTATTTATAGCCAGGGCCCAGATTACAATGGGCTTAACATGTTAAAAAATGAAATCAGATAGTAAAGTAATATAATCCAAATAAAAAGAAAAAAACTGTGCGGAAAAGAAATTAAAGATATAAGGTTTACAGTCATCCAAATAAATGAATATATCTCACTAAAAGTCTCTCGAGAAAAATTAATAAAATAATAGAAATCAAACAACTATGCCGGAACTAATATTGACTTGACAATTGGAAGTCTGACTGATAATTTCCTGAAAATTTTATTTAAAGGGATGAGTTTTTTAAACTTACTAGGGATTTAAAATTTTCAGATTTTATTAGAAAATTTTTTATTAAACATGAATAAAATTTAAAATTTTAATTTTTATAAAATTTCAATTTTTGAACGTAAAAGGTAGAAAAGGGGCACATGTTTAAAACGATCTACTCATACGTGGTATATAAGAAAAATACACCCTAGTTGTACCAATTAAAGTCTCAGTGAAAATGGAGCCACTCACGGACTCCGAGCACACTATGCCATAGGCATTTAAGGAAATAAAAGCGATACTCGGCGATCGCAAAAGCCAAATAACACCCTGATCAGATTTAGGGATTTGTAACCCAAGGACACAGCACATACAGTTGTCCTATTACCTATTTGCACTTTAGGGATTAAAACCTAAGGACATTTTTAAAGAAATCCCTTTTTTAACAATTTTAATAACAAGCAAACACACCTCATGGGATAGAATGTGCAAAAAAAAAAAAAAAAATTAACAATTTCTAATACTTGAAAATGAGTGATTCATTAGAATATAAATTGTTAAATTTTAAAAAAATTATTTAAAAATAACAATATACAAAATACAGTGCATAAAAATAATCTTTACCTCGAAGTGGGTTATTATGATCCAAGCCCAAATGCTCAAAGTGTCCAATTTATAGAATCCACAGTTTACTTCAATATTTGGGTACCTAAATTGGAGTTTAGGAAAAATTTTGGTGAGTTATTGTAACGTATCAATGATTTATTGGTGAGCAGAGCTTTCAAGAGTTGAAGAACAAATTGATTACAGCACCGATCCTTACTCTACCATCTGAAACAGGAAAATTTGTTGAATATAGTGATGCCTCGAAACATGGACTTGGTTGTGTCCTCATGCAAAAAGGGAAAGTTGTAGCTTATGCCTCTAGACAGTTGAAGAAACATGAGAAGAACTACCCAACTCATGATTTGGAGCTTGCAGCCGTTATTCATGCCCTAAAAATTTGGAGGCACTATTTATATGGTGAGCGATGTGAAATCTACACCGACCACAAGAGTCTGAAGTACTTTTTGACTCAAAAGGATTTGAATATGAACCAGCAAAGATGACTTGAATTAATAAAAGATTATGACTGCGAGATCATCTACCACCCCGAAAAAGCCAACGTGGTAGCCGACGCAGTTAGTAGGAGAGCTTTGCCTCATGTTTCATCTCTACAGATTGTTTCAAAGAGATTAAATGAAGAAATGCAGAAGTTCAACCTGGAAATTGTATCGCCTGGTTTACTTGAACGACTATCAACAATGATGCTACAACCAACATTACTCGAACAAATTAAGGAGAAGCAGCGTGACGATGTTTTTATCAGTAAAATAAAAGATCGTTTGGAAGCTGGAGGGAAGTCTGCTTTCTCCATGTCAAATGATGGGATTGTCAAATATAAAAAGAGGTGGTGCATACCTAATGATCCTGATTTGAAGAAAGTCATAATAGACGAAGCACATTTAACCCCATATTTTGTACATCCTGGTGCAACCAAAATGTATAAAGATTTGAAGCAGCACTATTGGTGGCGTCGATTGAAATTGGATGTAGTCCAATACGTTGAAAGATGTCTCACTTGTTAACAAGTCAAAGCGGAACATCAACGACCCTGCTGGAAATTGCAACCATTAATGATACCTCAATGGAAATGGGAGCATATCGCAATAGATTTTGTAGTTGGACTTCCAAAGACCATTAAAGGATATAACTCTATTTGGGTGATCGTGGATCGACTTACCAAGTCAGCACATTTTCTCCCTGTTAAGACCACATATGATATGGATCAATATGCAAAGCTCTATATGGATGAAATCATGAGATTACATGGTACGCCAGTTTCTATAGTATCTGATCGTGATACTCGTTTTACGTCAAAGTTTTGGAGAAGTATGCAAAGAGCAATGGGCACTAAGTTAAACTTCAATACAACTTTTCACCCTCAGAAAAATGGACAGTCAAAAAGGACGATTCAAACACTTGAGAATATGTTGAGAGCTTGTGCTATCGACTTCCAAGGGAACTGGAGTAAAAATTTGCTGCTCGTAGAATTTGCATATAACAATAGTTATCATGCTTCGATTGGAATGACGCCCTATGAAGCACTTTATGGCAAGAAGTGTAGATCTCCTGTGCATTGGGACGGAATTGAAGATGGAATACTTATTGGACCTGACATTTTAAGACAGATTGCAAAAAAGTCGCTTTAATTCGCAAAAGGATTCTCACAGCTCAGAGTAGACAGAAGAGTTACGCTGATTGAAGAAGGAGAAAATTAGAGTTTGCAGTCGGAGATCAGGTATTTTTAAAGGTTTCACCGATGCGGGGTGTGATGCAATATGGAAGGAAAGGAAAGTTAAACCCAAGATTCATTGGCCCGTTTACAATTTTAGAAAGGGTTGGAGAAGTTGCATATCAGTTGGAGCTACCTCAATCATTCAAGCATGTACACAATGTGTTTCACATCTCAATGTTGAAGAAGTATGTTCCAGATCCCACGCACATTCTACCCATGGTATCTCCCGACGTAGTTATCAATCCCAACTTGACTTATGAAGAAAGGCCAATTTAGATTCTAGATGTTGAAGAAAGAGAATTAAGGAATAAGAAAGTTTCGCTTGTGAGAGTAATATGGAAGAATTAGAACATTGAAAAAGCAACTTGGGAAAAAGAGGAAGAAATGAGAAAACTTTATCCTGAACTTTTCATGTAATAATTTAAATTTCGAGGACGAAATTTCTTGTAAGGAGGGAGGATTGTTACGTATCAATGATTTATTTTTCCAAATTGCAGCATCTTTCCAAAATCAAAATCCTAATTACTTTGCTTCCAATTTTACTACGCGGAATTGATGATTATTTAGGAAACTTTTCCAAATCAACTTAATTCAAATGATAATTTCCCCTAATCCAGCTAAACCGAAACCCTAAATGGTGTTGGCTTTCTAATCTGCTACGCGGTTTAGAGCATGGCTCGGAAACTGAAAATGTTTCCTTTCAAGTCGTTGAATCTGGACCTTTGAAAGGCCAGATTTGCGATAACCTTTAGAAGGAAACTAAGTCGAGACTTCCCCTATAAATAGAGGGTCTCACCGAGGGAAGAGAACACACCAAAATCGAAGAAACACTCGAGCTCTCGGAGGAACTCACCTCTGCCACGAAGAATCCTTCCCGGAGCGAACTCCCTCTCCAACCGAGCTCCCCTTTGTGACGACAATCTCCTACCGCGGCGGCCGACTTTCGACGAGAGAGAGAAGCTCTCTCATCGCTAAACAGAGAAGGACTCTCTGTTTGTGAAGGACGAAAGCGCAGATCAAAGAAGAAGAAGAAGAAGAAGAAGAAGAAGAAGAAGAAGAAGAAGGAGAAGAACCGGTTTGAAGGAGTTAAACAAAGCCGGCCCAACTTAAGTGAACCAAACCGCTTTAGCCCAACATAACTGAATCGGTCCAGATTATTGATCCGACCCAACCCGGCCCAAATTCGTCTTCGACCCGATTGAGGTTTTCGAAGGTAACGATATTCTACCCAAATCTCTTTCAAGGATTAATATCGTTATTTGCGGAAAATTAATAGATAAATTATTTTGGAAAGTTTTCGACGTTCGTTCAAGATTCGGAATTTTCCTAAACTCCTTACTCTCTCGGAATCCAGGTAGGTGAAACACTTACAACGTTTTGGCCATAGGCCTTAGGTCACGAGACATATAGTATTTATTTTCTTTATTTTATTATTAAAGTTATATATTTTATTTTGGCATGCACGATTAGACATTGACACATGATATAAATAAAGATAAAAATTGTAGGTCATCTTGTATGCATATGAATCTGATGGAATTGATGGAAAATCTTGAGATGGCTAATGAAAGCCTGAACGCATGAAACCTTGCGATGACTAATGAAAGTCTGAAGCTTGGTAGTAAATTTTGAGATGGATAATAAAAGCCTGAATGCATGAAACCTTGTGATAGCTAATGAAAGCTTGAAACTTGGTAGGCTGAAAAATGAATTCCAACCAGTATGTAACTTTAAGCATAAAAACTTGGTAATATATGAAATTAAACATTTATGCACGTGTTTTCACTTACTGAGTTAATCTCACGTCTTAGTCTTGTGATGTAGGTGAATTTTTAATAGATGATGATTTTGGACTGATCGAGGATTTTCCCGAAGTAGAAGAGCATACAGAGGAAGACGTTGAGAATTTCAATAATGGGTCAGAATAGTGAATTTTATTGTTGTTTTAAAAATAAACTCTACTTAGTATTTTAAGTAATTTCAGTTGTATTTGGATATTAAATTCTGTTTTTAATTCATAAAGTTTTAAATAAATATTTTGTTCAAGATTTATTTAATGAGATATAATTAATTAGGTAAATCATAATAAATCGACCTAAACTATTAATAAATATAATTGTTTTATTAAATGCTTCCGCCTTAATTATTGGTTTTACTATTTCCAAGGATTTACTAAATCTCAAAATTTTAAAGTTTACAACGACCAAATTAAATATAATTTTGTAAATCAATTTGGAAAAAATTTTAGGGTTTTCAAAATTGGGAAAAATATAATTTGGGGTGTTACAGTTATCCTAAATCTCAAAATCATCTAAATTAGGTCTAACATAGGCCGACTTGGTGGCCTTAACCCTTGGACCCAAACAAAGGTTCAACTAAAGGCCCAAAGGCCAACCTAAATAGTGGCCCAAAACATATATATATTTTTTCGGCCCAAAGGGCCTGAACTCATATTGGGCATTATCCTTAGGGCTAAAGCCCAGCCCAAAAGTTATGTTGCAGCCCAAGGTCCAATCCCGTGGGTCTGCTCTACGTTTGCAGAAAAGGAGATCTCATAATTCAGCTCAATAGAACAAAACTTGGCAGGTAGATTTTAATCCAATTTCAGACCAACACAACGAGTAGAAACGAAATCCAACGGTCCAACTTAAATGAAGAAATTTAATACACAATAATCCATATAGAATCTTCATTCTTGTGCCAGGAATAGAGACGTAAATGGATTGGAAAAATATGATTTTCATACCTTCAAGAATTCCTTCTTTTGATACTGTAACGAAATCTTGCAGTGCTCGAAGCCTCCAAAAATCAAATGAAATCCAAAGCTTCAACATTTAGAAGACTCATACTCATTAGAATCGGTTTACAGGGATTAGAACCAAACTTAAAGAAGAGAAGGCTGAAACTTACTCTTTGATGCACACTGATGCATTCAAACTCCTTATCTTCTAAACTCGCCGAAAAAGGACTACCCAAGGTCGTGATACGTCATCCGACCTGTGGAAGGAAACACCCATTAACGTAGCACACCGAGAAGAAATCGAATCGGAGAGTTGAGGTTGGACTTACCTCAGTTCAGGCGATTGCAAATCCGAGAAGGAGAAGGGTAGATGGGAGTCAAGATTTTGAATGGAAGAGTGGGGATAAATTTTCCCTTTCCAGAAGCTGATATAGGGGAAAACTTCCCTAATCTTCGGCTGAAATCCGCAGAACTCTCCTAGAAGAGGAGTTTTAAAAAAAAACCTGCAATATTTTTTTATTTTTTTATTTTTTTGTGGGCTGGGCTGAATTGGCCTAGATCTTACAGAAAATGTCTTCTCTTATGCGTTTTGAACAACTTTTTTGATCTTTAAGTGATTTTTTCTGAATATAAACCAGAGATTTCCATACATTTCTGTTCAGATAATCACCGAAAAAGATATACTTTTTTCCTCTCAACAATTTAAACATTCTATTGCCATATAATCTGAATTTAAAACAATAATTTGAGGGAAACATTGTAATTCGACATTTTTCTTCTCTGATCAACCTTTTTTTTTTTGGGGAAAATGACAAATTAACTATCATGGTTTGCGATCAAAGACAAGTCAACCACTATCCTTTATTTTCTAACAAATTAACCACTGACGAATGGAAAAATGACAAAAGCCAACATCGCTGTCACGTTTGCCATTAACAAGCTGTTCGTAGCCAAACCGCCACGGCTCCGTGGTTTGCCAAGAAAAGAAGGCCAATTTTGGCTTGAACGCCACGGTGTCTCAAGAGACTTCGGCGATTTGCTAGAATCGGCTTTGAATTGTATAAGTAGACAGTGAACTCCCCGCGATATTCTCAAGCATTTTGTCAGCGATTAGCGAACTCTGGAGAATTCTGAGAGCTGAAGAGAACGACATTTTGGCAAAGTTGAAAATTTTATTGAAAAACAAATGACGTCTTTGAGTGTTGAAGAATTTGTTATTAACCAAGTTGAAGTTGGGCCCACAGCCACATTTTTGGCCAATGAGAATGAGGTACGTATAATTGGAAATGAAGCTGCAATTGTGTTGCATTCTGTCTCAGCAACTCAACACGAGAAGGACGATGAGGACCTCCGTTCATTATGTCAATCCACTAGTGACGAAGACATTGACATGGCCGAGAGTAGGCATAGACGCCCACCACAAGCACAATGTACCTTCGTTGGTATGGACCTTGGCAAAAAGTACATTTCATTGAATAAAATTAGAAAAGAAATTGTTGATTATGCATTGAAGAATGGGTACAAGATAAAATTCACCCACAGTGATGCTCATCGGTTGAGGGTTGCCTGCCAGGAAGGATGCACGTGGCGGATGCACGCTTAAAAAATGCAAGGTGAAATGCCGTTTTAAATAAAGTTCTACAACGATGTTCACACTTGTTCGAAAAAGATGGAAAGCCGTCATGCCACTACCAAATGGGTGGCAACGCATTACTTAGACAGATTTAAAAGTTAGGCCGACTGAGACATTTCTTCCATAATTGAGATAGTCAAGAAGGACTTCAACGTCAACATCACACCCAGCCTTGCTAGAAGGGCAAGAAATGCGGCCAAAAAAATTAAAAAATAGGATGACAATGAGCAATACAAGCTCGTATGGTCCTATGCCGAGGAGATTCGGAGGTCTAATTCTGGAAGCTTGGTGCGCATTGACTTGGACATGAGTGCATTTAAAAGGATGCACATGTGTTTGGCTGCATGCAAGATGACCGTGCGGAAATGTGGTAGACAAGTTATTTGTTTAGACGGTTGCCACTTGAAGGGAGCGACTCCGGGTCAGCTGCTCACTGCTGTCACCATTAACGGGAACGATGGAATGTATCAAATTGCTATAGCAGTAGTTGAAGTAGAAAATAGGGCTTCGTGGAGCTAGTTTCTAGAATTGTTGCTCGACGATCTAAACACCCCATCTGGCAATGGATGGACAATCATTTATGCCCGATAAAAGGTGCGGTTGATTGCTTTTGCCTTATGTGTTTATGTTATGCATTTTATACCAATGTCTGACTCATATTATAAATCTTTGCAGGGGCTAGTGCCAGCTGTCAGAGAGGTGGCAGGGCAAGCAGACCATCGGTTTTGCATCCGACACCTGTATGACAATTTTCAAAAATAATTTAAACACAGGTTGTTCAAGGATGCAATATGGGCCACATCTAGAGCCACAACAGTGAAACAGTTAAAGAGAGAGATGAAAAAGTTATTTTTGCTTGACCCAGCGGCCCACAACTATCTACGAGGAATAGATGTGACATGTTGGGCCAAACATGCTTTCTGCTCCATCCCCAAATGCGACTTAAGTCTCAACAATCTTAGCGAGTCCTTCAACGCTTGCATCCTACTAGCCCGGGACAAACCGATTCTAAGTATGTTTGAGATCATTTGAAAGGGCATTATGGGTATGATCGTGAAAAAATGAAAAGATGGCTCGCTCGACGGACCTTCTGTGTCCGTATGTCAGCAATCGGCTCGCCAAACTACAACTTGCCCGTCAAAATTAGATCCCCAAGTTTTCAAGAACTGCCCAGTTTGAGGTCAGCAATGGTAACGAACAGTGCCCTGTCGATTTGGACAGGCGTACTTGTACCTATTACCGGTGGGAGTTGACCGGCATCCCGTGTGTCCATGCAGTCTTGTGCATTCACTTCACGAGGAGATCTCTTGAGGAATTTGTGCATGTGTGCTATCATCGGGAAACATACATGGCGATGTATTCCCACTTTGTTTATCCCATCAATGGACAAGTCGAGTGGCCTCCTATGACGAATCTTGTCCAATTATCTCACCTCCATTTAAAAGGCTTCCAAAAAGGGGGGCGCAAACATAGAATACGGGATGTGGACGAGGCCCCGAGCTGGACAATGCTACCCATAAGACATCTGAACGTCACTTGTGGCTGGTGTGGGGCACAATTCTTGCACATACGAAGGTGGAGGCGAGTCCAGTGCAGGGGCCGACAGAGGCGACAGAGGCAGAGGCGGCAGAGGCATGTCGGAGGGCACATTTATGGGTTTCAGAGTCCCCGAGACAGCCCCTGAGACAATTCCTTCCATAGTCCTGGAGACAGTCCCCGAGAGAGTATCTGAGACAGTTTCTGACAAAGTTCCTTAGACGCAGGTGAGCCCATTATCACGTTTACGTTTTCAAGTGTTATTTGAACTATACTAATTTCATTTGCAATGTGTTCTGCATGAGTATGATGCACAAGGTCCATAAACATACACAAATATGGACCTTAACCTTCTGTGATACATTGGTTTGATAGATTAGGTTTTATATATATGTGATTGTACTGTACGCTATATTTGTAAATTGATAAATATGAATTGGTTTCATAAATTTGAATTGATCAATTTTAATTTGTTACATTTCAACAATTTGAATTGATATATTGGTTTCATACATTTGGTTGTGGAGGATGCATGGAAATTGATTATAGGTACCATGACAAGCCGAGGCATCTTGCTCACAAACCGTGGCAGCGGCCGCAAATCCTTGATTGCAAAAGTCAATTGTGTGTCAACGAATACGTTCGATGCTGTGTCGAACAATAGACCCTCATAGGTTTGATCGTCGTGCTCGTGGAATTGTACCAGATTAGTGCACTCTCGGATCACCCTCATCCCCTCACTCGGGCTGCAATGCAAAGAGAACAATTGAAGGTAAAATATGCGGACAACAATAGTATGAATTTACATAAGGGAAAATATATACCGCTCTTTGTCAGTGGGAGCTATGATGATGGAGATTGCTTCCAGCATCAATTGCTGGTAAGTATATTGAGTGTGAAGGTCAACGGACAACATAAACAACCCATGCCTTGGGTGTGTCGAAAGGTAAACAACGTATTAGATGATCTCAGTGAACATGAATGACAACCCAGAGAAGCGAGATGGTTACTTATGTGAATCCACCCTAATGTGAGTAGACCTTTTTCCTGTTGATATGCAAATATGGCTTTGTCGTCAATTGTATAGCACTGCATATAAGTTCGGATGAGTACTAAGATAAAATCTTATACACTAAGATACAAATAAGGCTTCTCACCATATCTGGCGTCCCGACTTGCTCAGGGAAGATGATATCAGTGACGATGTAATCACCGTCGATCAGCTTTCCCCCAAGAATTGCGCAAGTCTCCACGTTTTTCTGAGTATTTGGTACAACATACTTCTTGAAGATGTCCATCAAATCCCGAGACTGCAACAAAAATAGCAAAAAGTCGTCATACTAACAAAGCATGAACATGAACGAACACACATATATAACCAAATGAAAGACATACCACACGCACAGTTCTAAGGGGTTGAGGCTCTGACTCTCTGGTCTCCTGAAACTTGGTAGGCACGGCTGGCTGAGTGGGTTGGCGGCTTACGGCATCGGTGCTGCAAATCAACAACACGTCATTACGTCAAACGCAAATAAAGTAAAGACTGAACTTTGCGTACAAAGTAAATAACTTACAAGCAGTATGTGACTTCTGTTGCTTCAGAGGACGATGAAGAGACTCTGTATGGGCTGATCGCCTCTCACGTCTCTGAAATACTGGCACCAGCTCACGGTGCCTCTCTTATGCTCGCATATGCCTCTCTTCTGCTAGCAGATGACTCTCTTTTGCTCACTCCTCCCCTATTTGTATTTGGACCTGTTGCATTTGAAGATGCTCCTCCATCATTTTTATTCTCGTAAGCGCCATATTATGGAGCTCCTCCATGCTGCTCATCTAGGCGTATGTCTTCTCAGGTATCGAAGTAAAGTGAGATGACTGAGGAGGGGGAGATTGTTCATGTGAGGGGGCTAAATGCTGAGGCTCTAAAGGGGTGAAGGTGTTGGCTGCTTCTTGGTCTTACGTAACCATTCCCCTCCAACTTGGGTGATCCCCATTCGGTCCACTTTCAATTTTTTATACACGTCAATGGCCGACTCTTCAATTCTCGGCTCTTTCTCCAAGATAGGTACCCCATAGTATAAACGATGTTCTGGATGAGCCAGTTGTACAACAGGTTCTTGGCTGGGTTGTTGAGCACCTCGTGCATATGGCTCAGGATGATGCATCTAATGTCCACCTTTTTCCTTGTGAACACCTTCTCCACACAAATAGAGATCCATCCAGCTAACATGGTCTCGATGCCCATCCCGAGGCAAAATCGTGTACGTCATGATCAGGTGGATCAATCGGGCTATGACATTCAGCTCCTTGCCCTTTGGCTTGTTGTACTCGGCAACCTTGGGATCTCGGTGCAACAATCTAAGCACTGCTAGCCCTTCTCCTCGGTTGATGAATGGTGGAGGTTGAGACACATGATAATATTGATTGCTTGGCCCATCTAATACACATCCAAGTATTCTATTTAGATCGTTGGAAGTCAACCTCAACTCCCGTCCAAAAATGTACATCCGCACCTCTAATGGCCAGGTGGACAGTTCCAAATTTGTGTAAAACAATCTAATAATCCTCTCGCAGTAACTACCCCTCATCCAACACAATCTACCTAATCCAATATCTTCAATCAATTGTTTAATTCTCATTCCTGTCAAGGAGTCCAAATCTACTATTTTTTAAACAATAATTGCACGGTATTGTATATCATCTTCATACCGTGTTTTGGAATACGCTGTCCTGAATAGTCTCGAATGGAAACCCGCTGTAATGGGTTGGAACTGGACCAATGAGCCTTCGGCTTGTCGTTGTTCAGGCTCGGTGGTTTCTTCGTGTTGCACCGCCGCAGGTTGAACATCTTCCACCTTCTCGGGTTGAACATCTTACACCGCCTCGGGTTGAACATCTTCCATCGCCACGGTTTGAACAGCTTCCACTATTGCCTTCCCACGCTTCAACACCAATTTCTTTGTTCGGGTATACATTATGATCGAATGTCTGACCTTGTTGTTCGCCGAGAGTATTTCGCCGAGAGTATTTAGTTGTCTGATCTTGGTGAAAATGGTAGAGCCCTAGGACCGCAGGAGTTATGTATGCCGATTAATGAAGACGCCGCCACGGTGTCTCAAGAGATCGTGGCGGCGTCTTGGGACACCACGGCGTTCAAACCAAATTTGGCATTCTTTTCTCGGAAAACCACGGAGTCGCGGCGGTTTGGCTACAAATCGCCTTGGCTCCAGATCAGCTTGTTAATGGCAAGCGTGACAACGATGTTGGCTTTGTTATTTTCCTATACGTCAGTGGTTAATTTGTTAGAAAATAAAGGATAGTGGTGGACTTGTCATTGACTGCAAACCACGATGGTTAATTTGTCATTTTCCCTTTTTCTTCTTGCTTGATATTACTCTTCCCCAATGACGTCAAATTATTTAGAAGAATTCACAATTTGATTGAAAAGACGTTGTCTTTTCTCTTAGAAAAGTAATCTTTCTTAATTCCTATTTCAATGACTTACTTTCCATAACGGAGAGACAACGTTCTGCTGCGGACAGACAATGTTATTTAACAAAAAAACGTGACAGCAATGATAGTTCCATTCTGTTCATTTTTTATAGTTGAGTATTTATTTGTTAGTGAAAATTTTTTAATGGTTGACTTATCATTGATTCTATAATTCAATAGTTGTTTTGCTAATTTCCTATTTAAAAATATGAAAAGCAATTTGAAATATTAAAAAATATATTTGGGATAAATTATTGAGTACACTTTCAACTTCAAATTTGACTTTTATGTTCTATCACATGAGCAACCATTCAACTTATATTTATCTTAATTTACACTTGAGTCATTACTTGATTTTATCTACTTCAAAATGTGTCGAGGAGAAGATCAAAATAGAGCATTTTTAGAGTCATATCCAATTACTAAGAACGTGCGGTTTGACATCTTGCCACACCTACTTTCGATGTCCACATTCCTATCGCTATAAGCACCATCAAAACCAAGAATTTTCCATTGGTTCTTAATCTTAAATTGCGAAGAGAATGCGAGTGAGAACCCACAAGGAAATAATTCGTAAAATATAGTTGAGAGCTAAAAGTAGTAAGATTTTCTAAAAATACTTTTGGAATATCATTGCATTCATTTCTTCAAGTGTTCTTTAGGAGAAGCACTAATTAATGAACACCCCCCCTTTTGCTTGAATGCCTTCGTTGTCATATTGTTGTCTTTTAATTTATACTATTTACTTGTATTTTTCTTAATTTAGAGTTAAAAACAAGGAGGAGAAGATCAATCACACTGGCGTGGAGAGAGCGATCAACGCATCTCTACGTACTAAGTTTATAGTTTATAATGAATAAGTGTCAATTGATGAAGTAATATTAGCTTCGACTATGCCAAGGATGAGAATATAAGTTCCATATTTTGAAAATACACCAAGTGCAAGAGTTTAATTTTCACATTTTGCGTTCAAAATGGATTAATTTTGGGTAAAATAAAAGTGTAACATTTTGTTAGTCGGTGCGCTATTAACAATTTGGAACGTGCGGGGATGTAGCTCAGATGGTAGAGCGCTCGCTTAGCATGCGAGAGGTACGGGGATCGATACCCCGCATCTCCACTTTTTGCTGCAGGCAGGACGTGTTTTCTCTTTTGTTTTCTTCGTATCGTCTATGGCGAATATTTATCACGATGCGAGAGTGTGTGGCGTGATCAAGGCACAATTTTTCGATGCGGCGGGGGGCCATGCTGCTATCTCTGACCCACACCATATTCTTCAAAAACAAGTTGACAGTTCCATGCTTGTATTCTTGTTTGCATCAATCTTCCAAGTGAGTAATACCTATCTCAAGCTGGGGTATCTTTACAGCCATTGAATCGAGAGATTTATTTATTTTTTGTTGAATTCTTTGCCTTTCTTGGCATCTCCCTCTCTCTATATTTGTGTATTGCGTATGCGGACAGAAGACGGATAATTTTAGACGTGAGTTTAGTTTTATACTATGTGAAGAAGCTGAGGTTAATGCTGGTGGAACTGCTTTGCTTGCTTGTTCTCCCTCTGCCTTCAGTGCATGGAAGCAGGTCCATGGTTATGCTTTCCGAAATAGTAATCCCGGTTCAGGTAGGAATTTGACGAAGTCACTCACATATGGCAATAAGCCATTCTAGCCCTATGCATGATGACTGTTCCAGAAGTTAAAAGAAAATGCTATTTTGTCGTTGAAGTTTATGATTTCAGCCCACGAACAAAATGGAAGGTGCTTTTGAAAGCATAAAACTTCTCTATGTTGGGAGACTGACAACGCGGATTACAAAAGCAAGAGGGCTATGTTCTTCGTTGGAGACAGATGAAGGACTTGAACAAGCAGATTAAGGAGATTGAATACAAACCTGAAACAAGTGCAGAGCTTTATGATGTTGGGGAAGAAGTAGAGGAGAAAATGTTCTTTCGGATCACAGTGTGATATTGGCCATCATGAGCACACTTCCTTGATCCAATTTAGGATTAACTGAAATCTTCTCATTTGTGGAGGATGTCACCCAGTAATTGAATTGATTTCAAAGCTCAATGGTCAAAAATATGTGGCAAGATAAAAATAGGTGCCACTAATTTACACACGAGTTGTGCTCCTGTGGTGACCATTGGTCAGAAAATATTCTTTACACAATTGTAATCAGAGGAAAACATTCTTCTGTAGCAGAGAGAAAACATTATTCTATACATAATTGTTCGATTTATGTTACGATTTGGCTTCTTGGAACCTCTTTCCAGTTAAACACGGTGTCACCTAAATATAGACAGGATTCGGCCTATCAAGTCCAGAGGTGAGCTGCCAACACTCATATCTGTTTCTTCATCCCACGCATATGGCTCCATTGGTCTGGTTGCTTCTAGGAGTTGTTCGAGTGGAATTTTTGGTGCTGACCGCTGCAATGGAGTAATATTGTAACCATACTTCTGAGGATCT
This sequence comes from Begonia loranthoides, assembly GCA_022433065.1. Taxonomy (NCBI): domain Eukaryota; kingdom Viridiplantae; phylum Streptophyta; class Magnoliopsida; order Cucurbitales; family Begoniaceae; genus Begonia; species Begonia loranthoides. The sequence continues at coordinate 6,078,358 of CM039471.1, forward strand.
GGGCAGTAACCCTGCAATAAGCAGAGAAGATAACGCAGCTTGGTCTGTGCTCAAGCATTTTTATGCAAGAATGGGAAGGTATTCTTTACCTGATCAGCATGCATCTTCTTTACAAACGTCTTGAATATATCGAAGTTCGTTTTGCTCATTAGCTCGTTTGACAGGCGAAGGAATGTCACCCCAAACATCTTTGGTTTTGGCGGGCCGTCTCTGTTGATACCTTTTGGTCTAGCATTCAAAAGTATTTGATTATAACCTGCTCGATCAAATCTTGAAAGCGCATTCTCTCCTGCAACATCAACATTTTCTCTCCAACCTCCGCTCAGAACCTGTACGTAAATTTCCTCGTCAACAACTACTTTATTTTCAATCTCGCTCGGTTTTTGCACTCCAGTCGACAACTTTGAGGTTTTGGATTTGTCTGAGAATATATTACTTGTCATTTTTTTTCATAATGGTCCTTTTAACATGTGTCATACAATGAAACAACTGAGATTACAAAATCTTCCATTAGATGTTACCTGCTGAACGAGTTCCTGTGCTCCACTTTTTGCCTTTGCACTCAGCTCATAGTTCCTCATCTCTAGGCATGTGAAATTCAAAACACCATAATGTCTAGACAGCATCCTTGCAATAGGTCGATACCCATCCCTGTCTTTCACATTGTAGTATCCTGCTGTGAGCTCGGCTGCATGATTGGCAGTTTTATACCACCAATGAATTCCAGAGACCTGTTTTCACAAGAAAACATGTTCTTGTTCTGTCAACAATAGATTAAACAAAAGGCAAATTTAGGATTGCTTATATTTCTGGACTGTACTTTGATGGCTAACTTGATTTTGCACCCCACAAAAACTTCGTTTGCTTCATCTAGTATTTGGTCACCATGGCTCAGCAATTGGTTAGAATACCATGTCAAGAAGAATTTTCCTTTCTCAGTTAGGTATGTCCCATTGGGTTTGAAAAACTCTGTCAAATCCGGTCGGTCATTGTATTTCCCGGCATTGTCTGGAAATTCCCATTCCGGGTGTCCGGCGGTGCTTGCAGCCTTCTTGAATTCTATTGTGAGATATTTGTCAAAGCACTGCATCGTTTGAGAACAAATTTGGAATTCATGAATCATTTAGATTTGTTTAAAATGAGCTAAAAGTAGTTTGAAGCAAAAGAAAAAAGGGGTTTTTACCTGAAATTCTCCAATACCAGGAAAACCCCAACCTTGACTTTCTGGATATGAGGGATACCTCAACTCCCCTGCTGGTCCTAATCCTACTTCAATATCTATGATGAGTCCATCTTCTATATAATCTGCCATATTCTCTCTGAAGCTCTTCATGTAGTCTCTGTACATCTGTAAATCTTGGTCAATATTAGACTTCTAGTGAGGTGAAAAGAAGGTATTTAGATGGTTTTAAGCTTTGTTTAAGTAGAATTTATTCTTTCTAATGCTCTAACACGGAACTATAGAAATTTATTTGGTACTTTTGGATCTGATCTAGATAAAACAGTGCAGCCTTATGTGACTCACCTCAATCGCAGTTCGCCCATGAAAGAGAGGTAAACTGTCGACACCGAGCGTGAGGCACTCCTTGTTTCTATTGCCCGAGCGATTGGTATAAAAGATGTCTGGATTTGATTCTCCAATATCAAGAATCCACTCGGGAATTGGGATGAAGGCAGCATCTCCCACATTCCCTCCACATTGATGAAATGACATTATAGCTTGTAACTTCAGTCCACTTTGCTGAATTATCTTAAACAACCCCCTATATGCATTCCAATCATACTGCTTAGGTCCTTTGGATTCTACTATCCCCCACCACACATCAACCATCACCCCATCGACATCTGCTTCTCGTAGCTTTTTGAGTTGCTTCTTGAGCCAGTCTTCGTCTTTTATCACATTATCGACAGAAATGACCTCCAACTGTAAAGATCACGACTGTCTAAGAAAATAGAAGATATATTCTAATGCAAGTCAATGCAGTTGTTTGTTATGCTACTTACAGGAAGCATCACATAAATTGGAACATAGTTTGGTAGCATCTTATCATCGTATCTAATGCTTGTTGAAGCCTGCATTTTGGGGAGAAGAAAGGGTATCTGTTAAAAGAAGGATTGTTTGGATCATTGTATTCTCAGCAAATTCCTTCCATTTTTATTTTTCACCCAATGGTTATCTATGAAAACCATAGACTGGCCAGTACTATCCATTGTTTTGTGATATTGACATCAGAAAGGGTAGATGGGGTACCTCTGGCTCTGGCTCTGGTTCTGGTTCTGGTTCTCTGGTAGGAACTTCATATGCTGCCGTTTGAAGATTCCTCGCCGTAGCTGACCTGAACAACCGCGCACAACCAAGTTCACATTGTTTCCGCATTGTTCCTCTTCTCCATGAAAGGCGATCGAAGAGCGCATCTTTCAATTGAAAATGTCTACTGCTAGGCCCATTTTTCATTCTGTTAATCCCTCCTTGTACCGGGCAAATCACGCTGGCCATTGTTTCTTCCTCTGGGTAATACCTATCGGGTGTTCTGGTTGATGCTGCAATACTGATGTGTGATGAAGGGAAACAGCGAATTAGAGCTCAGGATTACAAGTTTTGGTACAGAGAAATAAAATGGAAACAAAGAGTTCAATGCATTCTTTTCGTGTAAAGATTCGAACTTTTGCAGAAGAAGAAAAAATCTGTTCAAAAATCTGTTTTGTTGTTTTTCGTACGTATAGCTAAGAGATTTTATTTATGGGTATTTTAAAAATGTGTAGACGGTGTATGATTTTGCATCGTTAATGGCGTCCTCTTGTTTATACCCACAAATCTCTAGGCAAACCAATGACGCGCATGCAATGAAAGAGCTGCAAGTAGTAAACCAGATTTCATAAATTCCACAGATAACTATCTCCTTTCCAGAGTGTAGCCTCACTTTTACTCCCAAAACGCGGCCCATCTCATCTGCTGGTTTCCTCTCCATCGACCATTAGGCAATACTGAAACCAGAAAAGACCCGAACTCGAACTCTCTTCATTTGCTGCTCTCCCTCATCATCATCTTCTTCAACAGCATGAGAAAGAAACGCAGAAGAAGTAAAATCGACGCTACAGGATAGTCGGAAGCAAACCCAGATTTTAGTTGCAGAGTTTGGAGATTTACCTGTGATGAAAATGTGTTATGTGGGCAAAGCAACGAAAACCTTCATCTTTGTTGTTACTGTCTTAGCAGTTCTGGGTGTTGTGTTGGGCCTCGGATTCTTGCTACATGGCCTCCAAAAATCTAGTCATTGCTCCAGTGATTCCTGTAATTCTTCTCCGGTCGTCTTCCCCAGCCCAAGTCCCACCACACACGTCCCACCTACTGCGGCATCTGCTTACAACCTGCCTAACTCACCGACCACACCCAATCCATCTGAGTTCAATCCGAGCCCTCCTCCGCACAAACGTAGTTCAACCTCCTCCAAAGACTATCCCAACACCTTCGCCGCCGATACCGTCTCCACCCACGGCTGCAACTGGGGCAGCGCCTTCCATAAGTCCACCTGGTTCGGTGCCGGTTATTCCTAGCGCCATGCATGCTCTGCTTCGTTCCACAGTTCCTAAGAGCTTTAAAGGTTTCTGAGGGAGTTGTTTTTCTAATTCTCCCTAAATTTTCGTTCTTCTCCTCAAATTGTAGGATTCTTTAGGTGACATTTTATGGAACAACGTAAAAATGACGATTAGAAATGGGAGATTGAAGTTCAAAATTTACACACATAATCCTCCCATCAGCGACTTTAGAGATTTAAATTTGACCATTTTGCGTATTCTCACAGTACGTAATTTGGACTTGTGATCATGTTTTCTCCCTCATTCCTTCACTTTCATCAAATTAACCAAATTCATTCTGTCTAAACATAAATGTACGATTAAAAGAAGAGGTTTTATCTGCATCCTTTTTACAGTTCTCTTGCCCATTTGACATTTACCCAGAATAAATAGAAGGCAACAGCCAAATTTGATTGATTGTGAGTGGCAAAAGTAGCTTATAAACTACAGCAACACCACTTTGTCCGTCTGAGAAGATGCTTGAGGCTGCTCTTCTTTATCATCATCATCTTCTTCTTCTTCTGCTTCTTCTTTTTCAACTCCAAAAAAGTGCTTTGCTTTCAAATATTAGCAATGTAATCAGTTTCTAATGAAAAAGAGTTCATAAGAGCAATTGTAGTTCAGTCAGAGTGCTCCGTCTTAAAAAGAAAAGAAACTCGTGCAAATTGTTGATGGTCAGTAGAATGCTAGCTTTCGCTAAGAAATTCAAACAAGGCATTAATCTTACCTTTAAGCCACAAGTTTTAATGAGAAGTCCAACGTCTGCTTCCACCTACAGAGCTGTCGGCAGTTTGAGTATTTTCTATTCTCTTTCCTCTACCATCTGCAAAAAACTCCGTAAAAATGCTAGACTTGCATGGAAATTAGTTCATCGCCTAAGCATTGTCTAACATGAAGAAGCATCGATTCATCATCAGAGGACGGAATAACATCGCAGCAACGACGACGTGGAGCCTACGGGAGAGGAGAGGAGCGAGAAATCCCATGAGAAGACAGGAGGAAATGGCACATGAAGAAACGTTTCAAGCGACAAAAAAGACAACTGCAGATCGGATCAAGGCAAACAGAGGTACCTGCTCGGGATCAAATTCAAATTTCTGTGTAACCACTCTAATCTGTTGAACGCCTTTCATCGAGTCTGGTATTCGACATTTACCGGCCATATGCCGGCTGTAGTTGCTCCAAATATTGTTTTTAATGAAGGCAACGTCTTCCATGTAAAAAAGAAGGCTTTGACAAGGATCTTCCTGATAGTCTCTAGTGTTAAACATAAAATGACTTGCACTCCTGCCCCTCCTCCATGGCTTAAAACTTTTCTGAAGTGAAAGGAGATCTGGGAGAAGATGACTTCCTTCAAACACCTGGATAGCAAAACCCCATGCGACTGAAATAGTCAATGAATTGGAGCGATCATAGCACGCAGTGTGTTGAAAAACCCCGGAGGAATCAACATCCACTGCTTCAAAAAGATGTTCCAAAGCTTGGATTATAGTCATGTTTGGAAATATTGGATCCATTGCATCCAAATGATGAAGGGAAACTATGGGGGATAATGGATGTGCAGAGAGCATTCCCAACAGATTTCCCCTCATATCAACCTGAAAAATCGATTCCACCAATCAAAATCAGACACCAAATTGCGAGAAAGAAGAAAACAGCAATTCCAACTCCTACCTGATGAAACCCAGGTTCATGGGTGAGGCTAACTCCGAGTTCAGTCAAGCACGAAAAGATCCTGGAATCGCTGCCATACAGGTGCGGATATCTCATCAAGCACGAGTCCAACACTCTAGCTAGAACAGGAGCGAGAGAACCGCTAATCGCGAAACCTCCACCGCCAAATGCCATATCGAACGAGTACTTCTGGTTCTGCTCGTAGCTCTCCGAATTGCTTCCAATGTAGTACCACTTTTCATGATCGTATCTGGCCAGAGTCTTGGCCAAATTATCCATGAAGAATATAGTGTCATCGTCGCCGAATACGAACCACCGAACATCTGATTCCCCTCGATCGACGATTTCTTTAACCACACGAGCCACTCGGATCGCCGATCGCAGACCTCCAACAAATGTATACGGGAATTTAGAGGTATCGCCGGAGACTAGAATAGGAGGGACAGATGAATCAACGTAATCAAATTCTTGCAAAACACGATCCAGAAATGCAAAGGCACGAGTTGAATGGGGTTTGTACCAGAGGCGTACGAAAGGCTTCCGTTGGGACCAGGATTTGGAAGAAGAAGCGATTGAGATGACAAGGTGGCGGCTGGTAGTGGGAGAGAGAGCATCCGGCGAGTTTAATGGCAGGGGGATAGGTAACGCGAAAATGAAGAGAAGGTAGACAATGTAGAGGACGGATATTATTAGGAGAACGGTTTTCATGCAGGAGAAAGAAGGAGTTTTGAAAAAAGTGGTAGATATTGTGGAAGAGCCGGCCATGGGTTTAGAGAGAGGAAAGCTAGGTGGCTTCTTTTCATTCTTCTTCTGCAACATTAGAAATGAAACAGTGAGAGAATGGTTTGTTGAAGAAGACGACCTTTAATATGACCAGATGATGAGATGTCACTCAGGCGAACCACCACGTGTCCTCAGGTGATTTAGCTTGCATGCATAAACGTTTATATATTGGAGGCAGCAAGGGTAGGAGGTGTCATTTAATTTAATGAGTTCACGTCACTCATTAAATTAATACGCGTAATATTTTAGAGTAATTTAGATGCCCAAATTGAGAGGAGTAAAAATTCAAAAATTGAGAGGTCAGTGCCAAACATCAACAAAGATAAACGCTGTCTTTTTGTTGCAAAATATAAGTCATTGGGATAGAAATAATGAAAGATTATTTTTCTCAGAGAAAATATGTTTTTTCTCGAGTTTCAGCAGAAAAAAGACAACGTATTTCCAATCAAACTGTGAATTCTTCTAAGTAATTTGACATCTTTGAAGAAAAGTAATCCCAATCAAAAAAACAAAAAGAAAATAGTAGATCAGAAAAGAGAAACATCAAATTACACTATTTCGATTTATCAAATTTTAGTTTTTCTTGAGTTATTATTTTAAATTCAAATTAGATAGTAATAGAAAGCTGAAATTGTTGAGAGGAAAAATATTTGTTTTCGTTACTAATTCTCTAAACATAAACATATAGAAATCTCTTATTTGTATTCTGAAAAATTCATCAAAAAATCAAAACAAGATATTCAAAGCGCATAAGAGAAACTTCCTACTCTTTTATTTTCAAAGTAAGTTAAACGGTGATATTTGCCTAGTCTATTTTCCATAATTATGTTTTTTATTTGTTAACGAAAACTATTTAGTGGTTGACTTGTTGTTGATCTCATTTAGTAATTTTCCTATATTTTAATTATTACATTTTTACGTAAGAATATGACAACAAAATGTTCACTCTTTTTTCTCGAACCCAGTTTATTTAAATGACGTTTTCTTCTATCAAGAAATTTTTATTAAATTCTTAAGATTTGGAGTCTCCTACTTTTTAATAATTCATAGGATTTAAGGAGCAATCAATATTTCACAATCATAGCATTCATAGTTTTGTAGTTCAACCCACGTTTAAGTCTGAATCATACTTGTTGTCTATGTGTCTCCATGGGAACACGACACCCATTTTCAAAAACACTCAAATCAAATATTTAATTTGTCATTTGTTGGCTTCAAACATTCAACTATCAATGTTTTAAAGGACTCAAGCCCCGATGAAATATACCAATCATATCTTGGGAAGATCTAAGCTCCGTCACCATGGCAAGGCGCCGAGGATGCAACTGATACCGGAAGATAAAACCAAGTGTTTTCACTTAGTAATCCACACAAGCATGTGAGGGCGGTGGAGTAGATCTTCACCTTCATTATCAAGCTTGAGGTTACTTAGAGTTGATGTTGGTAGTGGACTATTTATTACCACAAACGGATCATCGGGTTCTACATCTTTATCAGGGTGGAGGTGGCTTAGAGTTATTGTTGTTGGTGGTGTTCGACTGTTTTATTACTCGTAGTGGATCACCGGGTTCTACATTGTTTTTGGAGTGGAAGTGGGTTAGAGTTGTTGTTGATGGTGGTGGACTATTTATTACTTAACAGCAAATCGCTGGATTCCACATCTTCATTGGGGTGAAGGTGGCTTTGTAATATTTGCATATTTATAATAAAATAAAATAAATTTTAGGGTAAATGACAAATTAACCATCGTGGTTTCTGGTCAATGACAAGTCAACCACTATCCTTTATTTTTTAACAAGTTAACCACTGACGTATGAGAAAATAACAAAGCCAACATGGCCGTTACGTTCCCTGTTAAGAAACTTAAAAGAGGCCGCGGTGTCAAGGCGAGAGACTGCGACAACCTTAGCCTCACATAGAGACTAAGAGACCCACGGTCTCTGTCTTTGTGAAAACCCGCAGAGACCGCAATAAGAGGTAATGAATTTCTAGCGTATGAATTTCTCTTTTGAGCTTGAAGCTCGTTGTTCAATGAAGGATCAGAGGTAAGAACGAAATGGAGAGATTCTCCATCTTTTAAGCTCAGTTGGACAAGTTTTCCCGTAAAGTTGAGAGTAGAATTAACGGACCATCCCCCAATTATACCCACAACATTTGCTTGATTGAGCAAACAATAAGAGGAATGGCTATTGAACGAAGTGGAATTTAATCCGGAGCTTTTCTTTGATTCTTGAAAATTACCACTTTCATCAGTGCGTAAGAGGATTGCAGACGAAGGAACAGCGAGAACATGATTCAATCTCGATGGAGGTATTAGCTTACGCGAATTCACAGATCCTAAAATATGCGATTGACTGCTCAATATCTGGAAAGACATGGTCAAACTCCCATCAAACATGTCCAAAACCAAAAATCCTAAAACCGTTAGGGATTCAACAAAAAACCCTTCTCCCAAACCACAAATGCGCTAATGGGTAAGCCGAGTTCGGCCACCCAAAAAGAGATGAACCAGATTCTAGCCAAGAAAGACGACGAAAAATCCCTCTCTACGTCTGAGATTCAAGCATAAAGCTGCACAGCCATGGCGGAGAACGCATAAAAAAGAAAGAAAGAAAGAAAGAAAGGAAAATAGACAAACATTCATACAATCTCCTATATATGAGGATCTTTACCTGCACCAATCGCATATTTTCACAGAGACAGAGACCGCGATCTCTCACGGTCTTTGTGAGACTAGAGACGGCGGTCTCTGTCTCTGTTAGACCAGAGTCCGCGATCTCTCGAGGTCTCTGTCTCTGTGTGAGGCTGAGGTTGTCGCGATCTCTCGCCTTGACGCAGCGGCGTCTTGTAAGTTTCTTAACAGCGAACATAACAGCGATGTTGGCTTTGTCATTTTCTCATACGTCAATGGTTAACTTGTTAGAAAATAAATGATAATGGTTGACTTGTCATTGATCGAAAACCATAATGGCTAATTTGTCATTGAGCCTAAATTTTATTATTAAAACAAGGGGAGAATGTTTTTGGAAACGCCTCCCTTTGAGCTGTGAACGATTAGTAGACGGGAAGAGAATTCCTTCCGAATCCTCTCCTTCCCCATTAAAATTGTCAACTTCCTCTACCCTTTGTCTCCATCTCCATCCCCCTTTCTCTCTCTCACGATGAAATTCTTCCCTTGGGCAGCACAATTTTCGGTCATTTTGGGTGAAATTTTGAGACTCTATAACCGAGTCATTGTCGCCTTCGTTGAGTCGTCTTCTTCCTCTCTTTATAATTTCAATTCATTGGTTAAAAATCTAAAATCCTTGTTTCCAATTGTCAAAAGGAATCATGCAAGTTCAAAGGGGTTGAACATTGAAATTCCACGATCGTGGCAAGGCTTCAGTAATCAGAAAACTATAAGGCGGAGGTATACAAAAAATTGGATTTTTATTTTTCTCTGTTGATTTTTCTGGATTGGATTTTAGGATTATTGATTTGGATTGTTGTTGGCTATCGGATGAAATCTGAAAATTAATTTGCGCAAATTTCATCGGCGATGAAACACTTGGTAGCGAATCAGCAAAAGCTAAGCCGCAGTATGTGAGGCCTTTGTCTTTGACCAGTTAGACGACTGGCCGAGACAGGGAGCCTCAGCTAGGGATGGAGACGACATCCGATTGTAGAATTGTCTCCTTCATGATTCGGCCCACAGGGTCATCTGAGGTGAGGCTTACGTGTGGGCTGCAAATTCGGGCCCTGATTGGTCACAGTTTTCCTCTGTTTGGACCGTAGTCTTGTCCGAGCCTAAATATTAAGTAGCCCAAGTTCAGTTTTGGGCTGTGGTCTAGTTTCTTTTAGGTCGCGATCCAAGGCTTGTTTTGAGCCAAATTTATGGTATTTTTCTACTAAATTAATTTGAATTGATTTTAAGTAATTGAGAATTTTAAGGTATAACAATTTAACCAAAAAATTTAACGAATTTATTTTTGGATAGGTGCCCAAAAATTAATTTAAATCATGGACTCCATAAATCAAACTTTTTGGATAATTGGACTTAGGCCAGTGATAAGTCTATTTTAAGGTAGATATTTAATTGTATGCACCGCATTGCATTATTTTTATGAAATTAATATTTTGAGGCGTGTCTCATATAAAAATGAAGTATCCATTTTATGGTCCTCGAATTTTTATATTATATGTAATTTTTCACTGTACACGTTTTATTTAAGCATGCATATAAATATTTCTGGATCAATTCGGTCGTGTGAACCGAGTTCGATCAACCTGATTTGGTGTCTATGTTACTTTATGCACATTCGACTATGAGAGGATATGTTTGTTTGTTGTTAATTAGAGTAATGAGACAGTTATATGTGCGTGTTCTTGGAAGCAAAACCTTAAACTTGATCAGAGAATTTATGTAGCTTTTGTGATCGCCGAATATCGTTTTAATTATGTGATATGCCCATGACATGGCATGCCCGGAGTTCGTGAGTGACTCTATGTTCACTGAGATTTTTATTTTTTATGCAACAATGACCTATTTTAATCACGTACCACATATTAGTGAGTTTTTTTAAACATGTGTCATTTTGTATAAATTTTCTAAAATGAATTTATGAAATACGAGTATAAGATCAGACATGTTTAAACATTGTTTTAAATAAATTATTATAAATTAAATCTAATCCCTACTGTATTTACTCAAGTTACCCCGATAACACATTTTCAGGATTTTATCAACAAGGCTTTTAGTTGACGAATCAGGATTAAATTCGACAGAGTTTACTTTATTTCCACTATTTTAATAATTTTACCTTGAGAGACTTTTTTGAGGTAAACTTTAATATGAATAAATTGTAATTCTTATTTTATTTTCCGCACAGTTATTTTATTTGGATTATATTACTATGCTATTTATATATCACTTGTTGGGACTATTAAACCCACGTTTTGTTCGGTCTTGGCTAAGACTTCCTTTGCTAATTAATAAAATTAAAGTGAAAAATGATAGGGCTATTCGATTCTTTCAGGCCGGATCGTTACCAATTCTATCTTAGGTCCCTTGCAGGTTGTAATAAACTTAAAGTTGATATTTTTTAGACATTTAGAATTTTTTTATAAATAAATCAAATCTTCATCTTTTAGCGCAATTGAAATATTGTCTTTAATTTATTAGTTAAATATACACATGATAGATGAGACAAATAAATTCACCAAAAAGTTCAAATTGTTGATAGGTAAAAAAATAAAGATTCAATTTGTCTATAAAAAATAGTTTAAACTATAATCTATAAATTACCTCAAATAATAATCGTTTGAATTACATTTTACTCTTGAATTTAGTCAGAATTTTTCGAAAACTGGATATTGTAAATTTATAAACTAATAGAAAGTGGTAGATATAACTAATAGTTGTTGTAACTGATGCACTAACCTGCGAGAATTTATAGACTATAAAACAATATTAGTATAAGTTGAGAAATCGACCAATTTAGTTGAGGAAAAAAGCAATATATATATATATAATTTTATAATTATATGAATAAAGACGGAAAAGATTCTTTTATTTATTGATAATTTATTTTAATTATTGCGTTTTTTTTATGGGATACATCAATCATAACATGCTTGATTTATTCTACTAAAAGAAATTTATTAATATAAGAAAGATCCAAGCTCCGGGGCAACGCATTGGTGATGATGAAACTCATCAAAGGACAAAACCACCTGTTTTCATGTCTACGGATGTGGTGGTGGTGGTGGACTAAGCCTTACTCGCTTCGGATCGCCAGGATCTCCACCTGCATCATCAAGGCGGAGGTGTTTTGGAGGTGGTGGCGGCGGCCAAATTCGTATCACCGGCGGAGGACCAAGTTCATCATCAAGGTTGAATCCACTAGGAAGTCGAGCTCCATTGATGTCATCAATGGCCATAACAAAAACAAGAAGAAACACAAACCATTTCATCATTTTTCGAAAGGGATATTGTATGGCCTAATTGAAACGTAATCTCGTTTTTATAGATGATTCAAATGTTACCTTGCTCCATATTTGGTACTGTAAATTCAAATCCTGCAATGTTTCCTTATCCAGAGAGTATATTTTTAGAACGTACATAAACCCTATTGGAGTAAACCAAAACAAGAACTGATTTGGTATGATTTAGGAATATGGGAGATTAACTAGTTTCCTTTTTGGTAGCATTTTATAACAATTAGAGTTATTTTCTCAAAAACATAGGAATCCAATCTTATCCAAAGTTCAGGTTGGTTTACAAAATTTTATAGTTTTAGAAACAAGTTTAATTGTGACTCTCCCAGTCCCTTCCTCTTCCTATTTCCTATAATCTTTTCTTCATCTTTGGTGCAACAACAACTGCATAAGCAGTCATATTACATAGTCAACCTTTAAAAGTAGTTTATTTACACTCACGAGAGGTGGATATACAATGAAAGTTCGATCATTAAGACTAGAAAACATTGTGGACGTGATTTATTTCGACCAACAAACACTATATCTATATGTGCATAGTGTCAATTTAATACTTACAATCTAACCACACACATCTATATCTATATGTGCATAGTATCTATTTAGTATTTCATTTTGTCATATTTATGAAATATCTCAAATTTGGAATAATGTCGTGACATAACCCCATGTCACCCATAGTATATTTGCTCATCATTGTCTCCACATTATAGCCCCAAATGCCGAGGCATTCGTCACACACTAAGCCGAGGCTTAATATTTCTAAACGTCGAGGCTTAAACCTTACTGAATGTCAAGGCGTAAAAAATATTGTGGTGTTTACTCTTCGACTAACAAGGCTCAACCCCTATTATTTATATTATTTTATACATTTTTCAATGATATTTTACCCAAAGTTGCAAGAGTTAGTTCTTCCATTTTCAATAGAATATTTATATACATAAACATCTACATCTAAATCTTCATTTAAAAAAAATAAAATAAAACGTATCATGTATGAAATCATTTTGAGTTAAAATTAGTCAAAAATATAAATTAGAGCTCAGTGTAAATATTGTAATAAAAATTATGCATATATTTTTTGTAATTCAAATAAGATATCATATGTAAATTTAATTTTTATCAATCTAACATGCTTTTAGAACAAGAAGCCGAATCATTTAGATCAAAACGCGAAATTTCGAAATACCTCCTACCATTGATGATAAAACAGGGACAACTGCTTTCCATCCTTAAAGAATCGTTTCTAAACTTTTCTGTTCTCAAGCGATGATGTAATTTTAGTGTAAGAATTTATTTTTTGAGAATAGAGAAAGGACCTTCTAATTAACATTTTTTTTTTCCTTTTTATAACTCTTCCCATCAAAGAGTTATAAAGTGAGGGATACAACATGGACGGTTGCCTTGATGGTGACTGTTGAAAAACCGAACCATACTTTATGATAATTGTCACAAATCCAAAAGCCATATTGGATTACAAAATTTTCAACATTCTCCCACTTGGTCTATGTTTTTCGTATTTCTTTAATAAGTTAACACAACACATGAATCATGACGATAGGTCCTCTAAATGAAATTGAGTATTACCTTCCATGCATCACAATACATTATGTTCATTCTTTAATATCCATAAACTTAATGAATAAACTCTATATTTATTCTAGGTCCAAACTTTATTGATGTTTCTAAAAAATAAACGTACGCATGTAATAAAACAAACATGAGAAAATATTACAGAGTTTTATTTAAATACTTGTTCTTACAAAGAATTACATAAGGGATACAAGTCCCATGTTTTGTACATGATCCTTAAAATTTGATGGTGATATGCCTTTTGTCAAAGGTTCAGCTAACATCAACTCAGAGCTTATGTGCTCAATGACCACTAATTTATTCTTAACACATTCTCTTATGACTAAGTACTTTATGTCGATGTGTTTGCTTCAACTACCACTTTTATTATTCTTATCCATAAAAACAGCAACTGAGTTGTCACAGTACAATCTCAATGGCTTAGCAATTAAATCCACAATTCTAAGCCCGGTAATAAAACTCTTCATCCATACACCATAATGGGTAGCATCAAAACATGAAACGAACTTTGCTTCCATAGTGGAAGTAGCAGTTAGTGATTACTTTTCACTTTTCCATGACACAGCTCCACTAGCTAACATAAAATGTATCCGGAAGTTGATTTATAAGAATCAACACAACCAACAAAGTTTGAATCAGAATAGTCAATCACTTCCTAATCATCAATTCGTCTGTATATAAGCATGTAGTCCTTTGTCTCTTGAAGGTACCTCATAACCTTCTTAGCAGCTATCTAGTAGTCATTGCCTGAATTACTCTGATATCTTCTTAACATTCCAACTATAAATACAATGTCAGGTCTAGTGCAAACCTGAGCATACATAAGGCTTCCAACAGCTGAAGCATATAGAATGTTTTTCATTCGCTCCCTCTCAAGATCATTATTCGGGCACTGGTTCAAATTGAACTTGTCACCCTTCACGATGGGAGCTACACTAGGTAAACAATATTTCATTCTGAATCTCTTTAAAACTTTATTGATATAGCTTTCCTAAGACAAACCCAAAATACCTCAAAATCTATCTTGATGTATCTTAATTCCTATAATCCATATCCTTCATATCAAAGTTTTGAGAGAGAAATTGTTTCACTTCATGTAACAATCATTTGTTATTAGTAGCAAGCAAAATATCATTCACATATAAAATTAAGAAACAAATCTTACTCCCATTGACCTTAAGATATATACATTGATCCATAATATTCTCTACAAAATCAAATGAAGAGATAACATCATGAAATTTTAAATACCACTGGCGATAAGCTTGTTTCAGTTCGTATATGGATTTTTTAAGCTTGTAAACTAAATGTTCATCTTCACTAGAGGAAAATCATTTAGGTTGTTTCATATAAACCTCATCATCTAGATCTCCATTTAAAAATTCTATTTTCACATCCATTTGTTGCAACTCAAAGTCGAAATGTACAACTAATGCTAGAATGATACGAAGAGAATCTTTCTTAGATACAAGAGAAAAAGTCTCATTGTAGTTAATTCCTTCCTATTGAGTGAATCCTTTAGCTATGAGTCTAGCTTTATATATCTCAATATTGCCTAATGATTTTTTTTTTAAATTTTAAAAACCCATTAACACCCTGTAGCTTTTACACCAATAGGTAACTTGACGAGATACTAAACTTTATTAGAACTCATAGAATTTATCTCATCTTTCATAGTATCATACCATAAATTTAATTCCTTACAACTCATGGCTTGTGAAAACGTTTCAAGATCATTTTCAGCTCCAATGTTATAGTCTGATTCTTGTAAATACACTACGTAATCACTAGAAACTGTTGATTTTTTTTTCTCTAGTAGATCTCCTTAATGTTGTTTCCACATCTTCTTGAGAAACATGTTGCTCAATTCGTTGATAAACAATTTCAGGTATTTTCTCAAGAACTTGATCTACTTAATGATTATCAGCGATTTATAGAGCTTCAATGATTGATTGTTCAAAACTCAATTGGATTGAGGAGTGTCATTAATAAAAGTCAATCTATCACTTGATTTTTATGGCTGAAATCAATCAAGAACAACGTGATCTCTTTCAAGAACAATGTCTTGAAATCAATCACTCCCACTAATTAAGTGATTCTCGAGAAATTTAGCATTTCTTGATTCCACAATTCTAGTACTATAAGATGGACAATAGAATCTATAACCTTTAGACTTCTCGGCATATCCAATGAAATACCTACTAACAGTCTTCTAGTTTAGTTTCTTCTCTTGTGAGTTATATATCCTTACTTCATACGGACAACCCCATATGCGTATATGCTGTAAACTTGGTTTCCAACCTTTAAATAACTCAAATGGCATTTTAGATACAACCTTTGTTGGAACTCAATTTAATATATACACAACCGTTTTAAGTGCCTCGGTCTACAAGAAATCTAGAAGATTGGAGCTACTATGCATACTCTTCACCATGTCCAATAATATTTTATTTCTTCTTTCAGCTACACCATTCTGGTCTGAAAAACCTGACATAATATATTGAGCAACTATTCCATGCTTTTGAAGAAACTTCACAAACAGACTTGGTGTTTGTCTATTCTCAATGTATCTACCATAGTACTTACCACATTTATCGATTCTTATGATCTTTATTTGCTTATCGCATTGTTTCTCTATTTTAGTTTGAAGACCTTAAAGGCTTCTAATGATTCATCCTTATGATGAAGCAAGTAGATATACATGTATCACGAGAAATCATTTATGAAATAGATGAAGTATCTAGGACCGTAAGCGTCCATAACCAGACTACGAATATCCAAATGTATGATCTCTAATATATTGGTGCTCCTCTTTGCACCTTTCTTACTTTTGTTGGTCTGCATATCCTTAATGTAGTCCATATAAGTGTCAAAATCAGTAAAATTCAAAATACTAAGTACTTTATTATTCACTAATTTTTTAATTCTCTATATGGAGATATGCCCAAATCTCCAGTGCCATAAGATAGAAGAGTCCTCATTTGTAATACATCTTTTATTACTAGTATAAACATGCATTAAGGTGATCATGAGGATATTCCAAAACTATATACATTCATATGCACTCATGCATCATAGTTTTTAAAATGTTACGAAAATAATTTTAAGTACAGTTTTGGAAAACTATAAATAAAATATAAATGAATAAACATAAATAAGTGTGAAGAAATGTGAATTCTTGAGTTGGTTGCCACAAATAAATCATACAACTAATGAAAATGAATATAAATGAATAAACATTGAATATCTACTTTATAATTAATATTCATCCGCATATAATGAACGTCTCTTAATGCTTACATCAGATGTCCCTTGCCTAGATTGGTTGTTTCTCATATTTGCCACTTTCATATAAATTTTTCATTACTTGAACATTAAACTTTCGAAATAAGCCTCCAAAATCAATATTAAGTTATCAACAACAATTTAATATGATTTATAACCTAATATCCTAAAATTTTATTATTTTTTATAATTATTAAATTTTGCTCGTTAATGCATATATCATATAATAGATATTTCTCCTAGAGAAAATATTTTCCTAAAATTAGCATTTTTTTTCCCGTTGAAAAACTCATAAATGATTGTAACCCACCCGCATTTATAGATTTTTTTTGTAGTATTAGATTTATAAACTGTAAGTAATAATTCTCAAGATTTATTAAATTTTGAATTGTACCACTCCCAAACAGCGTAACATTGTGGAGAATAGAAATAGCCATAAATCCTAAATTTTAATAACCAAACTGAATAATAATAGTCCCAATACCTAAATTATCAATCTTTTTAAGTAGTTGAATTTATATTAGTTTAACCAGGCCATAAATTCTTATAAAATAAGCTATTCTGAAATATACAGCAGTCAGCTCCATTCATGAATAAGACCTGAATTCATCGAATAATATTCATGCCAAATTAATTTGTAAATAAGTGGGTGACCTCACATGGGCAAATATAATCATTTGAACTCCAACTAATAACAACGATTGCAAGGACTAATTACCCACTTCCAAGACAATTGGCTGTACCAGTTTAATTACTTTTATCTCTCCTTCATAGAGTAAAAAATAGCGAGTAAAAATGACGAAACATCTTCACATACAGAGAATATGGCGCTTGCTACCATGTTCCTGCAATCCAATATCACAATGCTGGTAGAAGACAATTACAATCAATTGTCCATGGCTCTCTGCAGACTATGAGACAAGATGATTAATACCCTGCGCATGCAGCAGAATAAATGGACAACACAATAACTTACATCCAATACCCATATTTATCATGACATATAGTGCTGTTATTTAACTCCAATCTCGTTGAGTTTACAAGAGAAGAAGCTGATGACAACACAGAATATCTGAGTTTTTCAGACTCTGTGCCCCACAAAAAGGGCAAGAGTATAGTTAAAACTCAAAATAAGAAGGGCAAATGATATAACTATTTCGACCTATGCAACATATAGTACTGTTATTTAACTCCAATCTCGTTAAATTTATGAGAGAAGAAGCTGATGACAACACAATATATGCGAGTTTTTCAGACTCTATACCCACAAAAAGGACAAGAGGATAGTTGAAACTCAAAGACTTACATATGTTATTGATATATAGACTGATCATATATAAAAATACGAGATCACATGATTCCAGAATTAAGTTCTTAAAAAGCATGAGAATATCATTCAAATTGTGGTAGATTCAGAACAGATTTTCATTATAAAATGTGCATAAATTAAAGCAAAATATTAATATAAGAAAAGCATAAGAGTATACAATTTAAAAAATGTTTCAAAGAAACAATATTAAAAAAGATTAAATTTTTAACTAAAATTTGCCTCAGTAAAATCCGCCATTATCATATGAATGTAGCTTCACCAAGTAGGTTCTCCCTGTAAACAGGGCTTGGCTCCACAACAACTCAAAAAAGTTGGATTAAATCATCATCGACAGTGTAGCATCGTGAAAAAGATATGCATAGCGTCTCTATATCCCTATATGAAATATTAAATTCAAACCATGGAGATTTCAATTGCTCAACATAAAGACAAGAAAAAGAAAATCACTTAGACATACAGGCTCTGCCTTTGGACAACTTTATCTAAGAATCTGAAGAATTTTCTGAAAGTTCAAAACGCCTGCAAACCATCTATAATTATTTGTAGAAAAGAGGAAACAACTTGCTAAGGTAAACTCAAGGTGGGGCTCATATAAAGAAATTCAACCATTGTTTATACTATTCTGCTTCATCGACTGATCTCAGAAGCGCGGATAACGTGTAATCATCGCCCGAATGTACAAGCAAAAAAATAAAATAAAGATCTGAATCAAGTTACTGTTGCGGGCCGTTTTAGAGGCAAATACGTTGGTTATATGTGCCTCTACGTGTAGACGCCGCTACTAAACTCGATTTTCGCCTCTATGACTAGCTCTATTTCCACCGCGTAATTTTGTTGGAAACGAGCTAAAGGTGTAGCTAGGCGGAATAACAACGATCTCGCACCAAAAAGTAAAATAAAGTTCCAGATATAGCCGTTGAATTGACACAGATCAGCCACGGGAAAGAGAAAAGGCTTAACTGCAACACTAACGGCGGGCATTTCGCACGAGCAATGGGGCTTTCGCCGTCACCGGAATCCTCAGAGAAGCCCGGGGTGCACCGTGCGGAAATCAAAAGTTATAAACCGAAAGAAACATAGCAAAACAATTGAACTCCAGCAAGACTTGCCAACCCTAGTAGGCGAAGTAGGTGATAGAGCGATGGAATGGAAGGAAGGAAGGAGGAGACTCAAAGTCGTATATAAGCGAGAACGAATCCAAAACCCTAAAGGAGCCAGAAATTCTCTAAATCCAACATAATTCTTTCCTTTTCTGGACTCCTAAGCAGGCCCATTGGAAATTTCTAATCACATTTAATTTGGGCTTTTAAACCCAAAGCACAGAGCTGACATACCTGTTGTCAAACTTTCCTTCTGGAGTAATTCCTTCCTCCATCAACTTTCATGTTCGTCAACTTCATTTCAAAGTATAAGAACTCATAAAATCGAAGGCAGAAGAAACTCACCTTAATTGAGCGACAATGGAAAGTTCATCTTCACAGATGAAACCCAGCAAGGAAGTCTCTGAAGCTCTTGAATTCGTCAAGGCCATGCCAATTCACTCACAGACCGAGGGTTGCACGTACTTATTGAGAATGAAGAAACTTGTGGCGAGGGAAAAACAGAGAAGAAAACTTGTAAGACTCCAATAAAGGACTTCTCCACTTCCTCAAGCAGCGGGCAACTGTATAATCCAAGATTTTTGATGGTCTCGTTAGGAAGTTTCACTTTCTTCAACAAATAACAATGTTCTATGCAAAAATCTTCAAGCGAACAGCACTTCCATAAGTTCTATTCTATCCACTTGTCTTCTATACTCGTGTGATGAAGATCCGCGCATCTGATCGATTCGCATTAATTGATATTTGATCTTGCACAGCTTCGGCTGCTCCATGTCCAACTTGAAAGATTGAAGAGACTTGGCAGAAATCTGACTTCTTTGTAAACCTCTACATTTTGTCAAATCGATTTTCTCCAAAGTAGGTTGTGGAAAGAGATTGTTTGTACAAATCGGCATCATGTGAGAGTGAGAGCCTCCAGCACTGGACATTGAGAAAGAATGTGAGCGAGAGAAGCAACAGATCTTGTTGTACATATTCAAAAAGAGATATATTCCACAAATTTGAAATTTGAACGATATTGTTAGTACCAACAAATCTGCTAAGATAATTAGTTAGTAAATCTGTTGATATAATTGGAATGTAATTAGTTAGAGTGTTTATAGCAATAGGTTATCTTATTTTATTACTTTTTAACTTTGTAATCTGCCTATATAAAGGCCATTTAATGAGAATGAGAAGCTGTATCTTTCCATTAATTATCACTTAAGTCTGCTGCGATTTATTATGGCATCAGAGCTGTTTTTTCCTTTTATCTGCGTTTTTTTTAAATATCAGCAGTGATACTCCATCTGCGATTTTACTTAACTTCATCTGTTTTATTTGTCATATCAAATAAACAAGATCTATGTTATTGTCATTACACGTAATTTTTATCACTCTATCTTCTTCTTCTCAATGTCTATCGGACCTTCTGTTCATCTCGTAGGTACGATACTTTCTTGTTCTTCTCCTATTTGGATTATAGATTCTGGTGCATCTAATCACATATGTTCATCAATATCATATTTCTCTTCTTATGTTGCTGCCGACACCAAAATTTCGGTTCAATTGCCTGATGGATCTCATGCCACCGTAACTCATATTGGCACAGTCAATCATTCTCAAACTCTTATCCTAACGAATGTTTTCCACAATATCATATTTCTCTTCTTATGTTGCTACCGACACCAAAATTTCGGTTCAATTGCCTGATGGTTCTCATGCTCCCGTAACTCATATTGGCACAATCAATCATTCTCCAGCTCTTATCCTAACGAATGTTTTCCACATTCCTTCGTTCAAATTCAATTTATTATCTGTCTCACAATTAACAAAATCATCTAATTGTGACGTCATTTTTTCTTCTTCTGAATGTTTATTTCAGGACCGTGTAACGAAGACGACGATTGGTGAGGGTAGAGCTCACAATGGACTTTTTCATTTAGATGTTCATTTTATTTCCAATTCTGCTTTTCATTCTCAGTTTTGTAATAAGTTCGATTTATGGCATTTACGCCTCAGACATCCTTCCGACTCTCGTTTTCAATTTCTTGTTAAAAATAATTCAAATATTATTGCCAATAAAAATTTCCTTTGTGATGTATGTCCACGTGCAAAACAACCACGTCTTTCATTTCCTCGTAGCACGTCTCTTTCATCTCATTGTTTTGAGTTAATTCATGTTGATATTTAGGGTCTTTTTTCAATACCATCTAAGAATGGTTCAAAATTTTTCTTAACAATTGTCGATGATTATTCAAGATGTACATGAGCATATTTAATGAAAAATAAATCAGAAACATTTTATATGTTGACTCATTTTTTTAATCAAATCAATCGGTCTTTTAACAAAAAAAATCTCAAATATTAATTATGGTGATGGTGGACTATTCTTACCACAACTTCAAACCATTAGGTCCGATAATGGGACTGAATTTCTCTCTAAAAAGATTCAATCTTGGTTTCATGAAAATGAGATTTGTCATCAACGTAGTTGTGGTGCAACACCGCAACAATACGGTGTCGTCGAACGTAAACATTGTCATTTACTCGATGTCGCTCGTGCTCTACGTTTTCAAGCAAATTTACCTCTCTCTTTTTGGGGTGAATGTATTTTAACATCTGTATATCTCATTAATAAATTACCAACTTCGTTGCTCAAATATCAATCACCACATCAAATTTTACTTGGGCATGTTCCGTCATACTCTTCTCTACGTGTTTTTGGATGCTTATGTTTTGCTAAAAATATGCATCCACAACATAAATTCGATTCCCGAGCTAAAGCCGGAATTTTTGTTGGTTACCCTTTTGGCCAAAAAGGATACCGGATATATGATCTAAGTACACATAAAATCTATGTTTCACGCGATGTTATTTTCCATGAACATGTGTTTCCTTTTCATGACATATCATCAATGTCTCTTGACAATACACTAGGCATCACTCCACTTAATGATAACATCGATATATCTCCATCTACATCTCTACCAAGCCCCATTTCTTCACCCACTTCTTCAAACTCTAATACTCCCAATCCTAATCACTCAGTTCCTCATAAAGATTCTACTCTTTCTCCGACGCACGTTACCACTCGTCCTCATCGTGATCGTCGTCGTCCTCCTCACCTAAGTGATTATGTTTGCAATACTATATCTATGGTGACAAAATTCCCTTTAGCTCATTATTTCTCTTTGTCAAATTTCACTCCTTCTCATCGTGCTTTTCTTTCCAACATTATTGATAACTCTGAACCACGATCTTTTTCTCAAGCAATGAAATCTAGTGTCTGGCGCGACGCTATGAACAAAGAAATACATGCACTTGAATCAAATAACACATGGTCTTTATGTACCCTTCCACCTAATAAAAATCCAATTGGGTGCAAGTGGATTTATAAAATCAAATATCATTATGATGGATCTATTGAACGATATAAGGCACGTTTAGTTGCCAAAGGTTATACTCAAATTGAAGGTATTGATTTTCATGAAACCTTTGCACCTGTGGTCAAACTCGTCACAGTTCGCCTTCTACTCTCTATTGCTGCCATTAAAAATTGGTCTCTACACCAACTCAATGTCAACAATGCATTTCTCTAGGGAGATCTTGATGAAAAAGTGTACATGAAATTTCCTCCTGGTTTTTCAAAATCTGCCTCAAACCAGGTTTGTAAGCTAAATAAATCCATTTATGGTCTCAAACAAGCTTCTCGTCAATGGTTTTCAAAATTTTCATCTACTATCCTCCAACGTGGTTTTATTTAGTCTATTTCTGACTATAGTCTGTTTACTTATATTCGTGGTGATATTTCAATTTTTGTTCTTGTTTATGTCGATGACATCATTATTGCAGGAAATAATGATAATGTGATATCTAAAGTCAAAAAATTTCTCGCCAATTCATTCTCTATAAAATATCTTGGACCTTTACAATATTTTCTCGGTATTGAGGTATCTCGTTTTCAAAAAGGAATATTTCTTTGTCAACGAAAATATACACTTGACATCCTCTCTGATTCTGGCCTACTCGGTTCTCGTCCATCTTCTTTTCCAATGGAACAACACCTCAAATTAAAACCAACTGATGACACCTTTATCTGATCCCACAGTTTATCGTCGTCTCATAGGGAGACTTTTATATCTCACCGTCACACGCCCAGATATACAATATTCTGTCAACACGCTTAGCCAATTCATGCAAAATCCACACTCTACTCATCTTGATGCGGCACATCGTGTTCTTCGTTACCTAAAAGGCTTTGTTGGATCATGACTTTTTCTTTCCACTTCCAGCACACTCTCTTTGTCTGGATATGCTGACTCAGATTAGGCTGGTTGTCCAACTACACGTCGATCAACAACTAGTTATTTCACCATATTAGGTTCTAGTCCAATCTCATGGAAAACCAAGAAACAGTCGACTGTTTCTAGATCTTCCGCTGAAGCAGAATATCGCTCGCTTTCATCACTCACTTCTGAGCTACTTTGATTGTATTATCTTCTTCGTGATCTTGGCATTATTCACAACGAACCGATTCATATATTTTGCGACAATCAAACAGCTATTCGCATTGCTCACAATCCTGTCTTTCACGAACGCACCAAACATATCGAGATCGATTGCCATTTTGTTCGTGAACAAATTCAGAAAGGTATCATTTGCACCTCCTACTTGCGTTCTTGTGACCAATTAGCAGATATCTTCACCAAACCGCTAGGCACCGACACACTTCGTCGACTACTTTGCAAGTTGGGTGTCCTTGATATTTCAAACCCACCTCCAACTTGACGGGGGGTGTTGGACATATTCAAAAAGAGATATATTCCGCAAATTTGAAATTTGAACGATATTGTTACCACCAACAAATCTGCTGAGATAATTAGTTAATAAATCTGTTGATATAATTTGAATGTAATTAGTTAGAGTGTTTATAGCAATAGGTTATCTTATTTTATTACTTTTTTACCTTTGTAATCTGCCTATATAAAGGTCATTTAATGAGAATGAGAAGCTGTATTTTTCCATTAATTATCGCTTAAGTCTGCTGCGATTTATTAGATCTTCCAGAAAATCTAACGCCCCACAATTTACAAAAGCCGTGGATGTAATCTTGACATTCGATATTGCAGAAATCAATCTCTTCTACCCGGTTTTCTAAAGCCAAAGAAAACAAATGGTTGATGTTAGCGTTGTATTCGCCACAACAGAACAAAGCATGAACTCTCAGCTTCTGTAGACCGATAGACGTACAGAATCAACGTTTATCTAGTCGACTGATCTCGCGGCTCAATGCTAAGTCAATCAATTTTAAATGGTTATTCAGGGCCAAGGAAGGTGATTTAATGTTTTTGATTGGGGAAGTTACCCAAACGTGGTTGAGCCACCTGGAAGCAACGGCGATTCGGCTAACGTCTTGTTCAGAAAGGAATGACAGAATGCGGTGGAGGACACATGCCGACAGGTTGGAGAGGGAATCGAAAGCGGCAATTCAGTTATTAGTCATTCTTCGAGTTTACGCTGGTTTCTTATCTTTTTCAATGGATGCAAACAATGACGGAGTGAAAAAAAATAATAAAAAAGAAGATCACTTTCTTTAAGAAAATATCTTTTCCTTCATTCATAATGTTTTCCTAATTTCAATATTTTGAGCAAATCTACTCTTGGTTAATATGTTTAGGATTGAATTGATTCTTGAAATTGCTATCATTTTTATTTTATTTAAACAAAAATAAGTTATAAGGGAAAATAAACTATAAACTCTTGGGTCAGTAACAAATTAAATCTTAAAATAATTTTACGAATAACAAAAATCTTGAATTATGATCAATGAAAAAACCAAACTTCGTACTCACGTTTTTCATTAAAAATTTCAATTTTTTTCTTCAATGGATATATTATCTTTCCACAACTGATCCATACATAAAGTCATTGTAGTCAATGACTTATTTTCCACAAAGGAAGACAAATATCAGCAACGAAAATGATATTATCCACAACGAAAATGTCTTCCACTGCGGAAAGTAAGTCCTTCTCCAATGACTTACTTTCCTTCCACTGTGGAAAGAATATTTTTCGTAGCGAAAGGAGTACATAGCGAAAAATGTCATTTTCGCAACGAATATTTGTCTTCTACTGCAGACTCTTAGTTTCTTTAATGAAAAAGTCTCTTCTATTCTCATATCAGTTAATGTATCAAAATATACTCTTCTAAATACAATAATCGAATGATTTTTAATATCAGCATAGTACCTATCGTTTGTTGACTTAGTTCTTGAAGACCAGTGAGTAGAAACAATCTAATATAGATTGGAAACGGACCAATTGAGATATTAGGCATGTAATGTCTCTAGTCCTCCCAGTACAATATGGTTCGCTTTGGGCCGAAGCCCTCACAGTTTTATTGTTGGGGTTAGCCCAAAACACGTTGTACTACGTAGATAGGAGAACTCTACTCATAAACCATGCGTTTTTCACTCTCCCAAACGATGTGAAATTGTGCACCCCCACTGGTATGGGTCAGACCATCATCTATGTTATTCTTGTCTTCATAGAGCAGACTGCCACAATCTCCCCCCTTAGGGGCCCGACGTCCTTGTCGGCCACACCAGTTGAGCTTTGACTCTGATACCAACTGTAACATCTTCAGTCCTCCCAGTACAATATTGTCTGCTTAAGGTCTGGCGTCCTCTTCCCCCCTTAAGGGCTCGATGTCCTTATCGGCCACACCGGTTGAGCTTTGACTCTAATACCAACTGTAGCATCCTCAGTTCTCTCAATACAATATTGTCCGCTTAGGGCTGAAACCGACACAGTTTTTTTTTTTTTTGGTTAGTCAAAAATGCGTTGTACTAGATAGGGATGACAACTCAATTTATAAATCATGTGTTTTCTACTTTCCTAAACAATGTGAGATTGTGCATCCCCACTGGTACTAGTTGAACTTAGGGTTGTGCAAACCGAACCAAAACTGAAGAACTAAACTAGAACAGGTCGATTCGGTTCAGTTTGGTTTTGCACACCTAAAAACCGAAGTTTGGTTCCTTTTGGTAAGAACCGGGTTTTTGTGGTTTGGTTTTTGGTTTTGGTTTCTCAAAATAGAAAAAACCGAAACTGAACCACTAGGGTTGTTCTGTAATATGTTCTATTCTATGTTTTGATCCAGTGTTCCCGACCCTTCCCAATTCATTCCTTCTCGAGTCGAGTTCCCGTCCGTCATTCGCTATTTGATCGTCTTCGTCTCGTCTTCATCTTTGGTGTTCATCTGCTGTTTGATTTATTACAGTTGTTGCTTAAATCTGCAAGTGCAGATTGTAGAAGATTCCACTCCACTTTACTTCAAAAACTCACGTCGCCACTCGCCAGGTAGCCGTCTCGGTCGTTGTCGAAGAGTCGCCTTTGTCCTCTAGACTGCCACTCGCCAGTCCCCTCTCGCCCAGTCGCCCTTAACCCTCCACCTCAGTGTAGACTGCAGATTGCTTGGTAAATCTGAATATCTGATTATTTTTAATTGTTGTGATTCCAATTCTACATTTGATTATGATTGCTGTGATTTTGCTGTGATTGCTATGAATTCAATTGATTGCTGTGATTCTAAATCCGTTTCATGGATTATTTCTAAATCCATTGTTGTGATTTAAGTCCTTTTAGGTCGAAGGACGCCCCTAAACCTATGAGGGACATCCCTTAGGTCGAAGGATGTCCTTCAACCTATGAGAGACGTCCCTTATAGGTCGAAGGACGTCAACATGGCTTAATGTTCAAGATTTTCAGTTTCTGTCTTTCTGATAATCATAATTCCTTTTGGCTTAACTTTTTACCCATTTCTCTGTTATTGATTTTAATGGTGATTAGGCTAAAAAATACTGAAAGTCTGAAACTAGAGAGAAGGATGAGGTTTAAACTGCAGTAAGCAGGAATCGATTACAGAAAAAAGAGGGTTAAAGAAGATCTAGGGCTATTAGTGAGTTACTCTCTCCATTTCCCTCTCCTTTTTGCTGTTGAATGTAACCTATTTCAGCCTCTGTTTCTCCAGCTCAAAAGCTTGAATTAGGTAGCCAACTTTCTACTCCTCTAAGAGAGAGAGGAGAATTTGATGATTTTTTATATTCAAAGAAAAAAAAGAGGAGAATTATTTTCTAAATAATCAAAAATGGGTTTCAGTTTTTGCATATCAAAACCTAAACCAACCGGTTTGGTTCAGTTTCATGTCAAAATCGAACCAAACCGGTTTATAAACACCCCTAGTCGGACCCTCAACTGGACCATTTATGTCTTTTTAGGGCGGGTTGCCACAAGTCGTGCTTGAGCCTGAGGTATAGGTTGTGCTTCATGTTGGGATCATGCTTCACCCTCGTGTTATACTAAGGAAACTAAGATTTTGTAGGCGAAATCAAGTATCTGCTGTGGAAAATACCATTTCCGCAACAAATACTTGTCTTTAGCTACGAAAAAAAATTGAACTTTTAATAGAAAATGTGACTGCGAGATTTGTCTTCTTCATTTTCTATTGTTCGAAATTTTAGTTATTTGCAAAATTACTTCAAGATTTGGTTTGTCGCTAACTTAATAGTTCAGAGTTTATTTTATTAATTTTCGTAGTTATAGAATCATATGTTGATTCTATCAAGGTCAAATTGTACTTCACCACATAAATTAAAAGGACACGCACACATAAATTTAGCAATTTGAATCACAGCGTGATCCTATTTTGTTGACAGAAGAAAGAACATAGACCAAATTATTTGAAAAAAGGAAATTAACAAAACAAATCCTATAGTTTAGGATCAGCAACAAGGCAAACCTTGAAGAATTTTCACAGACAACTAAAACCTTGAACTATGAGAAATGAATTAGGCAAACCTTCTCGTCACGTTTTCCATTTAGAAAATGTCATAGACGTCACCTAGACCTCCAACAAACGTCCAAAGATCAACCATGGACGTCCTTCAAAAACGAGGGACGCGCAAAGCTGATCCAAGAGGGACGCACAATTTTATCCATTGATTATCGATTATCCGTGACAGAGCTTCGATTATTCTTTGGATATACTACTACAAGAAACAAAACTAGGGTGGGACTTGAAACTCAGTTTCAATTGCGAAATAAAATTCAAGGAAAAGCTCGAACGATCCTTCGCCTGGCAATTTATCTTGCAGTTTACAGTTTAAGCTTAGGGACATCTATCATAAGCTGAGGGACGTCCATTTTAAGCTGAGGGACATTTGTTGTGGGCTTGGGGACGTCCGTCACATGTTGAGGGACATCCGTCTTAAGCGAGGGACGTCCATAGTTAGCTGAGGGACATCCGTAGTTAGCTAGGGACGACATCGTCTTTTAATAATCTATCTTCAACGTCTATCATAAGCTGAGGGACCTCAGACGTCTTTTGTGGCTTAGGGATGTTCATTGTCGGCTTAAGGACGTCCGTTTTAACTGAGGAATGTCTGTTTTAACTTGGAGACAACATCATCTTGCAATAATCTATCATGAACGTTCATTTCTAGCGAAAAATATCCCCCAACTCTAAAAGACGTTTGATTTGTTCATCCAACGGCGAACAACCTTCGTCTACGACTCTGCTCCCATTTAAAATAGTGTGTGTCTTGCATGTGACCCCCTTCAACATAATATCCACCAGAGCCTTTGGTCCATCCTAGCCGTCCATCCTCATTAAGGGACATTTATCCCTTCATCTAACGGCCATAAAGTTTCATCCGCCAGCATCATCCCTTCACGACATCCCTTCATAATACTTTTAGTAAAACAAACTTATCAACTCATGAAGAGACTGAAAAGCAAAAAAGTCAACTAAAATAAGGCCAAACAAACAACGTAAAAAGAACACAAGGGACAAACCCAGTCCAATGAATATAGCTGTAAGTTAATAATAATTTGTTTATTATATATTTGTTGAATTGTGTAAATACGTTATTGATATTAATTGGAAATACCCTTAATACGGGTATTAATGTTTACTAATGTGTTTGTCTAAGTTCATATAACTTATATATTGATATTTAGGACTTAGAAGATTCAAAAAGAGCAAAATACAGAGTATAGGTCGACTATGGACCAATGGGTGGTCGACCAAGCAGGCTGAAGAAGAGCCAATACAAGAAAGTAGTCGACCGGAGTTGAGGAATTGGTCAAACAGCAATCAGACAGTTTGCTCTGATTTTCTGAAGCAATGGAAGCGATCGACCGGACGTGAAGATAGGTTGACTGTAACATTTTAATGGTCGGGAGGCGTTAACTGAACAGAGAGTGGTCGATCGGTCAAACTGTTTCTATAAATAAGAGGCACTTTGGATTGAAGAATTAAGAAGAGAAAATATAGTAAAGCGCTGCCAAAATTTTATCCACAATATTTCTCTTCTAGCATTGAGTGCATAAGTCTAACTCTCTCAATTCTCAACTTGAGATTATATATCTTTGAGAGTTAGGTTCTAAATTGTAATATTTACTTTCCTACTACTTCTACGTAAACTGTGATCGAAATGGTGACGCCCCAAAATAGTCAACAAAGTCTAGATTGGCGCCCATGAAGATCAATCAAATGGTGACGCCCTAAGAATAGTCAAGTGTAAGGTTTGATTGTCACCTATGAAGTCAATCATTACTAACCGAGGATGTTAGTGTGTTGAGGATCTCTAAGTAGGAAACTTGGAACGCAGATGTGGGTGGGTTTACCAACCCGCATGAACAAATCGTTCATTTCTTTTTCCCTTATCTCCTTTATATTTGATATTGTTTGAATGCATATTTAGTCATCAATCACTTAGGGAATAGAGATTATAATATCGCACGAAAAAAGTTAGTTCACCTAATTCAACACCTCCCCCAAAATTTTTTCCTCTCTTTAGGTGTGTATATGGTCTAACAAATTTGTCTTCCGATGATAGTAGTCTTTCCATGGATTATGATGATGATATCAATTTTCTCTCTTTTAGTCAAATACTCTCCCAACAACAAAGGAGAAAAACAACCATTCAAAATAGACATTCGTACTACTTTCGAGAAAATTTGAATCAACCTTATATGTCCCTCGTGGTCAAAGGATGTCCGTTGTTGATCCTTGGATGTTGCCGTCCACAGCCTTGACGACGTTAACGTGGTTGTGGCGTTTGCCTATGCCTTTTTAACATAAAATTTGGCAAAAAAATCTGCGTCGTTCATTTTTATAGTTTGAGGTTTTAGTTGTCCACAAAAATTCTTTAAGCTTTGCCTTGTCACATATCTCAAACTATGAAATTTATTTTGTTAATTTCGTCCTAAAATTTAATCTCTAGGTTTTTTTCTAAAGAATACAAAAATCTTAATAAAAAGGATAAATCGAAAGGACACTGAAATTTAGGAAGAACAATAGCATATTTAACATTGAGAAAAAATAAAGAACAAAAAAGGTCGCGATTGGGATAATAATTAAGAGGCCAGCTTGCTCTCTTCTTCATTATATTTGAATAAGTCTCTTATTATATATATAATTTTTTTTAATTTTAATCTGGTAGCCATGGCCTGCCTTTGATTAGAGACTGTTTCATGAGTTGGGGATATAATTCAGTGACCAAAGAGTACCCATCAACTAACCTGTAAACTCCTCTGATCTGCATTATGAAATAGAAAAAACTAAATTCTGCCATTTACCTTATAACCGATTTTTCAAACGTGGTTATATCGACACTCATCTCGTCCATTGACATCGTGTTTTCACAAGTTTTTCAGAAGCAAGAGTTAGAAGTAGCTTCTCCAGCCTCTTAGCACCCGGACCAGCTCTAAACCTTCCCGTATCATTACTTATCAGAGAGCATGAGTCGGCCCCATCCTCGGAGCTCCCAACACACCAAGCTCCAGGTGAAAACCGGGTCGTTCTATTTAACAATTCTTTATCGATTCGGTCAAGAACGGGGTCGTCTTTGGCAAACTTTCGAGCAAATGGGGCATTACTATCCACCATTTTATCGAAGTCTGAAACTGTCAAATATCTGGGATGCTGCCTTGGAGGATTGTCCCAAGCAATGTAGTGAAGGTCATGGCTTATTGCAGTGTGACTGAATTCTTCCTTGTTGCAAATGACAGTGTGGAAATAGCCTTCCGGAGAAGAGATGAAATTTGTGTAGTACATGAGGATTGTACGAGGTAGATTATCCCATCCCCAAATACAATACTCGACAAACGATCTCGTTAGCATTACCCATGCTGAACCTGTTGCACGGAGAAGGAAAATGCTAGTCCATCTTGAATGAAATATGAAGACATAAAAGCAAAAGAAATCAGCAATACCGCTAATCTACAAAAAAAGAAAATCATATAGTGAAAGTATTTTAGACCCATGAGTACTTTAACTCATATAACTTGCTGATGAATTGCATATAACGAAGCAACTTTATGAGTTACGACATGAGAGACAAGTCGTTTCGAATGTCTTCAACATGATCAGGTACAAGAGTCAAAATGAACTTTGATTGAAGCATTTCAATTTAAGCACATCTTTTTAATAAGAAAGCAAGCATTCCTTCCATGTTTTTGTTGTTCTTATTTCTATGTAATTTCAGATATGATTCCCCCATTAAGTGGTTAAATACCATATGCACATGGAAATTGAATCCTTTCTTTATCTAGATAAGAGATGTAAACATAAAACAAGGAATTTTTAATGGACAAAAAAAAGCAGGACTGTTTTTTTCATTATATGTTCATATTTCAAATTACCTGTTTCTCATATATTTTCCACGACGGAGATAAAATCAACTTCGATCAGATATGATTCAGCACGTAAATGGCTAATAATCAAATTTAAACTAACCTGTAAATAATTTGAAGGATGTCGGAAGAGAACGCCGTTGAGTAGTCGAAATGAGTTCGTACTTTTTTGTAGTGTAAAGACCCGGATCGATGATGATGGGTATGGCTCTATGGGACCTGAAATGACACAAAGGCACCCGAAAATAATTTAGATTTTGAAAGGAAAGAGGTTGCTTTGGAGGACAACACAAAACAAACTAAATCAAACTTACATTTTCCACCCATATATTGGCATGTGTTCAATGAAATTGAGACTCGTAGACAAATTAGAAAAAGCATGTAGCATATCTGCATGACAAGAAAGCAACAACCTGATTCATTGGCTTACCAACCAAGAAAAATACAAGCCATTCAATAAGACATATCAAAAACAATTCTCCTATTCTTCATCAAACAATGAAGGCAATTCCAATTTAGCAGTTCAGAAAAACAGGGTTCGAGAAGCTTTTCTTGAGGTCGATTCGGGTATTGGATTGATTTACATCCATTCTAACAGGAATCTAAAACAACTTCATACAAATTCCGACATACATAATAAAATTACTAAAGAGCAAGATCTATGAACTAACCATCTTGTGTCATGAGAGGATAATCCGAAGCACTAAGATTTATAAACCAATCCCAGTTCAGGCTCTCTCTCAACAAAATCGCTATGGCTTGAAGAGTAGAAGCAATCATTGTAGGGCCCTTGTAAGTAACCAAGTTGGACTGAGCCATCACTCGCACATTCTTGGCCTCAATAAAAGTTGGATCAGCCTTGACCAAAGATGTCAACTCCAACCTCTCGCGGGGTGGAGCTTCAAGATCCAGGTGAAGTATGTATTGGTTTCTTGGGTGATAAATAGCCTGCAAGGTCCTGATCATTCTATTGCTATCCCCTTTCGTCCCAGAAATTAGATATGCCAGCCTAGGAGCTTCGGTAGGTAAAACCCGTTTCTCATCCAATATTTCTTTCAACTCCGATTCGACAAAATATCCATTATAATCTTCCTCTTTTTTAAGAGATGCATTGTCAAATGAAATTGGATCCCCATTGTGAGAAGAACTAAACAGCCCGAAAATGGCCATAAAAAACAGAACTATTGAAATGAATAAACTCGCAAGGAATGGGATTTTCCATCTCCTATTGCTAAATACCCGGATTGAGTGTGAATTTATGCTTTTCCTCATACCAAATCACTTTCGCAAAAACCAATAATTTGCAGAGTCTCTCTTCCGTCTCAGAAACAAAATATTGGTGGATTAGCCGAGACCATTAGGGTTAAAATTTCGACCAAAATCCACAAGCTTTCCGTAAAGATAATAACAAAAGAGAAGCAGAGATTTACGGTGACAAAACCAAAACTGTCGAGTCATTTAAAGAAAGGAACATCGAAGGCAATGAGCAGTATTTCTCCGTAACGACAGTGATAATTGATGCATTTAAATATCAACTTCTCAAACTTTAAGCTAATCAGAACTGAAATTACAAACGAGCATCAGATAAACTATTCGAGGTCAGCTTGGGGCAAACCGAACAAGCGAAGAACTCCAAGCAAAATCAAAACGTAACGTCTCCTTTAAGGTCAAATTTCTGTAACTGTTAGATTTCATCATGCAGTAAACGAGAAACCGATTCTTCTACGAACCGCCCCAGATCTAGCTCCATCGAAATCAATGCAGACATGAACAGAGCTAGAAACTTAGGACTGTAAGTTTCAGGAACTTCAAATATCAAACACAATAGAACTTTCCAAATTCAAAGAGAGAGATTCGACGATGAATTCAACCGAAATAAAATGCCCAAATAAGGAAAGGAAACAAACTTTACTGGTTTGAATGGATTCAGAGAAATACTGCAAAATCAATCGGGAAGCTGCGTCCGACTTTTAAGATATGTAAGAAAAAGAGAAACAGAAATTTAGGCCCTGCCTGTATACCAAAAAGGAGATTGGCCAGATAGAGAAAACTAGGGTAAGAAACAAGAGAGAGAGAGAGAGAGAGAGATGGTGGATTAAGAGCAGAAATTGGGCGATGGAAGGGATTGAATTGCTTGAACTGTCAGCAAAAGTATGGTTTTAAGTAATTTGTAATTTGTTGTAAACAAGGACGATCATACTAACTCCCACTAATTAGACTCCACGCTCCTACTAGACCCGTGAAGAAGATCTGAGATACTTCCTCTCAACGGGAGATTTTGAAAAAATATATTTTATAAATTATCTTTTTTTTTTTTTAATTTTTAATGATTTTACAATCAAATCAAAATAAAATACGTAATTAGTGGGCATGCTTAACTATATATGTTTCATTGCACAAATTATTAGAACTAGTATGTACTTTTTCACTTGATCAGAGTTGGGTTTTCTATAATTACGTATACAATTATTAACTCTAATAACATATTAGCCACTAAATATTTTCATTAATTTTGTAAAAACACATTAATTCAACAATTTTGCTGTTATAAATGATATTCCCAAATATATCTACAGACTAAACTAAAGATAATTAAATCGGCCGTCAAGTAGAGAAAGTGGAGTGCACGCTCCAACCCGGCTGAGAGTGGTGATTGAATTGTCTACATCACTAATTACGTAATTAGTCCGGAGAACAGCTTTGAACGTGAAGATGTACATCAGCCAACAATGTCGGTTTTGTGAGCCGGACTCAAATTTGTACTCTCTCATCCCCGCCCGAACACACCAACTAGCCTGTGGATCCCACCGCCAAAAATAAGTTTGTAACATATAAGAATTTAAACTATTACATCATCCATGACCCAAACTTTAAAATAATCTTATAAAATATTTAAATTATGAAAAATAAAGAAAGTACAGTCATATTTTTTATTAAATATTTAAATTTATAATAGTAATCTATTAAGTATATCCACTATAAAATAATTAATTTCCGTAACTACTAAAGATTAGTTTTTGCAGCATAAAGAGTATTTTCAGCAAAAGATACTTACTTTCTACTATAGAATCTTAATGTATTCAGCACAACCTGAGAGTGAAACAAAATCTCAACTTGAAATACAACTTCAATATCAACCTCAAGCACAACCAGTAACTCAATTGGTCTGTTTCCAACCTATATCATATTGTTTTTGCTCACTAGTATTCAGGATTGAGTCAGCAAACGATAAATATGAAGTTGATATTAAAAATCATTCGATTATTGTATCTAGAAGAATATATTTTGATATAAAAATAGAAAACACGTTTCCATTGAGAAAACTAAGATTTCATAGCGGAAGACAAATATCTTCTACAAAAAATACATTTTTTGTAGTAAATACTTGTCTTCCGTCGAAAAAAGCAAATTCTTTTAATAGTACTTACTTCGCAGTGGAAAATACGTTTTCGCTACAAAAAATATCATTTTCGTAGTAGATACTTGTCTTCTATTGCAAAAAGTAAGTTCTTAACTACAATTATTTCATGTACGGGTTTGTTATGAAAAGACAACATATCTTCTAAAAAAAAAATTTAATTTTTAACAGAAAACGTGATAACGAAGTTTGTTCTTCATTTATCATAATAAAATGTTTTAGTTGTTTGTGAAATTATTTTAAGATTTGACTTGTCGCTCATATAATAGTTCAGGGTTTGATTTATTAATTACCCATTGTTTTATAATAATAGATTTTAATCATACATTTTATTTTCATAGCTTATTATATATTATCATTTCAATTTAAACCATTTATTTTAAATTTTAAGATAATTATCAATTTAAACTCTAAAATTTAAAAATTTCTCCAATTAACCCCTTGACCTTTAAATTTTTAAATATAATAACTTAAATATTGAGATATTATCGTATAATAAATACCTTCTCTTTTATTAAATCGGTAAAAAAATGGCACCTCAACACCTCTCCCATTTTTTAACAAAATCTCTCTCCTCTCTCTCTCTCTCTTCACTCACTCTCTTTTCTTTCTTCGGCTCACGCCCTCACTCTCCACTGTCGATTGATATTAAAAGTGACTTCATTTTTGGTCGTCGTAATGCTTTCGCATTCGCCTCCCCAAGTCCGAGCACCAGTTGCAATCTGAATTTCCGCAGTGTTGGATTCACTAGCCCTAAATTTCGTCTTGCTGTGTCACTCACAGAGGGAGAATTTGATGGTTCTTGGTCTTCGGCGAGTAGAATTTCAAGTGACGACGATTATGGCGGTTGGGCGCTCGTCGACTACTCCTCTTACAAGGCACAAAGAGGTTCATTTTGCCAATCTTAATCCATGTTTTTTTTTTTCTGTTTTAATTCGGTGTTCTCTTTTTTCTGTTCTAGAGGGGGCAGAAGGAAAAGAGGAGAGAGAGTGAGTGAAGAGAGAGAGAGAGTGTGTGTCTTAGTACCAATGCCGAGTAGGTTGGCTAGTTTGAGCTTGGGCTCAGGCTCTAGCTTCTTGCTGCAGCTCCGATGGTGCCACGCAAAACGACAACGGTGAGGACAAGGCAGCGCACCGTCACAGCGCTTCCGCGAGATGCCCTCTGGATCCGACGAATACAGCAAGGTCCAATCCACCGTTCCAGCATTTTTGACAGGCCAAGTTGAGCTCCAAGCGGCCGATCCAACTCCAAAACCAAATCAAAAACAAAACAAAAAAAACAAATTTTCACTATCAGGATCTGAAACTACTAACTCCCATAGTCAGAACCGAAGACCCACCTTACAGATCGGAGCACTAGGGAAGGAGCGCCAGTGATTTGCTCAGACTGCCCAACTCAGACCCTTCGAGTTGAATTATGTTTGTGCAGATCTTTGGTATGGCCAAAAAAGAAATGGAATATCGGGTTTAATTTGTTCAACAAGTAGATTTTGTTCTCCCTCTCCATTTGTATGTCTTAATTTCTCACTTTTAATTTGGTTATTTGCAGATCCTTCGGTATTTTGCATCTTAGTTGACAAATATAAGTTTTTAACTGTCTAAGAATAATTCGCATATAAAACCTATTGGATATACTAGCACTGAAAGATTAGAAGCATAGCAAGTTTGAATAAGAACGTACAAATTTCCAATCTCATTAACTATCTCTATCGGTTTGGCTGATTATTGGTCCTGGATTAGACAAGAGTTAGAAGTGAAGGAAAAAGAACCATTTAAAGTAGATGATAACATGCTAATAGATAATAGATTGAAGCGAAATAAATAAACATACATTTGTAAGAATTATGTCCTCATTTAGTTTAACAAAACCTATCCTTTATACGGCTATTTTTTTATTTATTTGGTAAGGTAACAAAGGTATGTTGTACAGGATAAGAAGAACAAAATGATTTAAGAGTAAAGCAAACATGATGAGTTGCTCCTATATCTAAAATCCAACATGAGGAATTTAAAAATTCAGGTTTCACAAAAAAGTTGGAGACAGAAAGAATACCTGTTAAATTGGAAACAGAAGGTTCATTAGCTTATATATCCCCTGAAATAGATTGACTTGAATTGTGCTGTAACTGAGAACTCAGGAGAGCAATTAATTGTTGACATTGATTGACAAAGAGATTTTGAATGGTTTCATTTCTGTAGTGGATTCATTTGATGAATATCCACAGAATTTACATCAGAGTTTCTTCGAAAGGAATTTCTATCCTTTTGCTTGTAACCACGTGGATATCCATGTAATTTGAAACATTTGTCCATAGTATGTCCTGTAATCTTACAATGTGAACAAATTGGTCTCTCCCGCCTACCTTTGGGATGTGTGTTTTGTGCTCCAAAATTTGATAAGAAAATCATTCTATCACTTGATTCATTCACAGAAACATTTATCATTCGTTGTCGTTCTTCTTAAATAATCAAGGAAAACACCTTACTCATCAAAAGTAATGGATCTATCATTAATATTTTACTCCTAATTGGAGAGAATGATTCATTAAGCCCTATAAGAAATTGCATAACAAATTGTTGTTGTTGATACTCAATGAGTAAACGAGCACCATCACAAGTACAATGAGAAATGGGCTTGAAGTCTTGAAGTTCATCCCATAAAGTCTTAAATTTCGTGTAATAGGCATTAACATCCATTACACCTTGTGATAAAGAAAGAATCATATTGCGTATTTGATAGATTCGTGGGGCGCTTCCTTGATTAAATCTATCATGCAAATCCTTCCATACAACCATAGAAGAGTTCAAATATAGTAAACTATCAGCGATGTCTTAGCTTACAGAGTTTAAAATCCAAGAGGTCACCATGCTATTGCATTTATTCCACCTGTTAAACTGAGGATTTGAAGGAGACGGACGCTGGATGGAGCCATCAACAAACTGAACCTTGTTTTTGGCGTTCAGCGCCATTATCATAGCTCGCTTCCAGGTGTGGAAATTATCTCCATTCATCGAATGAGAAACCAGAATTAAACCTGAATGATCACTGTTGTGCAAAAAAATAAGGATCGCTAGCATCTTCAACGGCGGAGAAACTTGAGGAAGAAGATGAGAAGTTTTGATTAGGATTAGAAATCGCTGTTGTAGCAACGTTCTTTCCTTTACTCATCGCAAAGAAAAAAATTGATTTAACAACTCAAAAGAAAAAAAAAATCTGATTGCTGCATCAGTAGTTGCAACAATTCACACCATTGTTCGTTGGAAAAGAAGACAAATTCAGAGTTTGTGCTCTAACACCATAGTACAAATTGAAGCAAACGGAGAAAAATGGTAGAAACGAATCAAACTCTATTTCAACTATAAAGTGTGATTACATTCATTGAAGACTATAATACTATTTATACAAAGAATTATAGAAAATAAACTGCAAAATAAACCGTTTCAGTTTCTTGCATGGCGGATGTCCTTCTTCACCCTTGACGAACGTTTGTCCCTCTTCTTCAGCTTTGGCTTCTTCAGTCTTGGCAAACGTCCTTCTTTTGTCTTAGTGGACGTCCGTCCCTCATCTTCAGCCTTGGTGGACATCCATTCTCTCTTGACAGATGTCCAATGTGCAAGTATATCCAATAAAACCAAACTTGTTATTCTGCCTGTCTCTGGGTTTCTTGAAAAGAAGAAATTGGGATCTTGTCATTCTGTCTATCTCTGGAATTTGTTACAGTAGAGCTTCTTTTACTGTCTATATGGATTTCATCTTCCTGTCCACGTGTCACCAATCAGATGAGAGGAAGCTAAAAATAAAAGAGGCGAGAGAGAGGAGAAAGAGGTGTCAATGGAAACTGTATGTTAGTTTTTACTTTTTGTAATCTTCTTCTCTTTTTGTTATTCTTCTTCTTCTTCTCTGTAATTCTTCTTTCTTTTTCTGTAAATTTCTCTTTTTCTGGTAAATACTGAGTAAAACCATGGCAAATGGTATCAAAGCTGTAACGATCCAACAATGAATAGGGTGCTTCCAATTTCAAATAGCTTGGATGAGAATGTACAACAACTGTTCAAAGAGTTTCACGAGTTCCGATCGGGAGTTGTGGATTTGTCTTTTAGGATGGCTTCAACCAATAGACTATTACAACATAGTCACTGCCGCCAACAACACTTTGAAGCAGTCATGCACAATTACTTTCAAGAATCAATGCGAGCCGTGAAATCTTGATGAATATGCTGAAGCAACTTAAGAACCATTATCAGGAGCTACATGATTTTGAGTACATGGAAGATTGGGAAAACTCAGTTGTCTTTGAGAAAGGACATGAGGTTGCTAAACCTGACAACCTAAGTTTTGATGTACGGGAAGACGGCGATCTGAGCAAACTTGTGGAATTAAATGAAGAAAAAGTGGAGGTAAAAACTGTTGCTCCAGTTTCTGTTTCCTCTCCTGCTATAGTGGATTCTACTGGGGAGGCTCCCACTTACATTACCCGTATTTCTTTCACAGCCAACTCAGGTCAAATAAGAGATTATTCTTTCCATACTCTTGATAGTGCTGATTCTCCTATGGATATAAATTTTAGTAGGAATTTAATTCATAAAGAAGTGGTAATGGCTGTACCAGTTGGGAATGAGTCTAAGTTCTGCAAACATAAGGATATTGGCCTTGTTCAAACGATTTTCATTCGTGTTGTGATGCTTCAACCTTTCTCAGTGGGAAGTTGGACCTATGTTTCTCTTGATATTAGTGTTGTTGATGTTGATATTTTAATTCGTAAGATTTTGAACTATAAATCTACACGCAAGAAATTAAACTTCGAGGTTCAAGTTGAATTGGTCTTCGAATACCTGTCAGCATGTTCAAAAGTTTTTGTTGTTTGTGAGCTTTCCATTATTATGTATCCTGGTGATGCATTGATTTTTCAGAAAAATAAATCCTTGGTTCAGTGCCTATTTGAGAAAGAAGATGTACAAGAGATAGCACATACAGTATTGTTGCTTGTTGTTGATGGGGAGGGGATGCTGAATCACCTTATAGAAGATTCAAAAAACAATCAGGAAGCTAAAGTATGTGACATTTCTAATTTTGAAATGAAGTCAAATTCAGAGGAGCATGTTATTAGACAAAAATGGAATGAATATCTAGGCCAATTTCTTTCATCAGGAAGCATGACTAAACGGTTGATGCTCTTACAAAAACCAAAAAAGAAAATAGGCTTAAGAAATAAAGAGGAATTTGATAGGTATAAATCAAGTTGGTTTTCTGCAATTTGTGGCTTCGTTTTGTGGTTTTCTTATGAGTAAAGACTGTCGAAGAGATGATGATCTACAACATCGTTATGGAGAGAAGGATGCTCTATTATGCATATCATGCAATGCAAAGGTCTGTCAATTTAGCAAACACTGCAGTTGTAACAAATCTGATGATGGAGGTAAACAGCAAAGCCTGCCTTCTTCACCAACCAATTATGGTGTAACTGCCATAAGTGGGAGAAGCTTTGTTGGATTGAGACTTCCATATAAAGGTGGGATGATCCTTATTGAAGTTGATCGAATACTCAAACCTGAGGAATACTTTGTTTTAACCTTCCTGACTAGTGTTAGAATGATATCTAGAAGATTCATTCTATGACAAACTCTATAAGTTTATTTCCTTCTAGATTTCTCTATACATCTATAAATAGAATATAATTGTAATATGAGATTATTTCCTTATAGATTTCTCTCTGCATCTATAAAGAGAATATCGTTGTAATAGGGACAATCAAGAATCATTTTTAATGTAGTCTGTAATTCTCTTTTCCTCACTACTAGCAAGACACAAAGGTGTTTGTTGAGTATAAAGACAGACACGATCACCGTATTGCATAGGCATAAAGTTCTTCAAAGGATACTGTTCGTTCTAGCTTTGATTGGTACATGCATGGTTATTGGGATGGAGTGCTCACACCTGCAATTTGTGTCTTCTCTGCTGTGTCAGGTCTGGAGCTTTCAATGGCTAAAGAGCACCATAGATATATTGAAGTTCCAATTGGATGTGTGATACTGGTGTTCTTATTTTCTCTCCAACATGACGGTACTCTCCGAGTCGAATTCCTCTTTGCCCCCGTTGTAATTGTATGGCTTTTATGCATGAGTGCTATAGGAATATACAATATTTTCCATTGGAATCCTAGTGTTTACCAAGCAATTTCTCCTCACTACATGTACAAATTTCTGAAGAAGACTCAGGGAAAAGGGTGGATGGCTTTGGGAGGAATTCTACTTTGCATAACAGGGTCAGAAGCTATGTTTGCTGATCTTGGCCACTTTTCCCAGTTTTCTATCCAGATTGCTCTCACTTTTATGGTTTATCCATCGTTGATTCTTGCATGTATGGGACAACCTGCTTATCTGTCCAAGCATCACCTTCTTGAAAGTAACTATCATATTGGATTCTGTGTCTGTCCCTGAGAAAATAAGATGGCCTGTCCTTGGAATAGCCATTCTAGCGGCGGTGGTAGGAATCCAGGCCATCATCACTGGAACTTTTTCAATAATCAAACATTGCTTTTTCTCTGGGTTGCTTTCCAAGAGTCAAAATTGTGCACACTTCATCTACAATCCATGGTCAGATTTACATTCCTGAGATCAACTGGACTTATGATAGTCAAACTCTTGCCTTGGGTTTTCATGGGTCTTTTTGCTGGTTATGTTTCGGCCCCTCAGTACAAAATGTTCAAAAGCACATCGTGGAAGAAAATCGCACTAAAAACTGCCTTTATTTGGTTTTTAAGAAGCCAGCTATTGAGGCTCCTGTGAATATGCATATCCCCAGGCAGATTCCAGAACCGGCTTGGCATCTGAATATGCTGAAGACACTTCGGAACAATTACTAGGAGCTCATCTATATATCCTTGGGGACAAGGATATTGTGAGGGGGAGGACTGTTACGGTAGAACTTCTTTTACTGTCTAGGTGAGTTTCATCTTACCGTCCACGTGTCATCAATCAGACGAGAGGAAGTTGAAGATAAAAGAGGCGAGAGAGAGAGGAGAAAGAGATGTGGAAGGAAACTGTATGTTAGTTTTTACTTTCTGTAATGTTCTTCTCTTTCTGTTATTCTTCTTCTTCTCCTCTATAATTCTTCTTTCTTTTTCTGTAAATTTATCTTTTTCTGGTAAATAGTGAGTAAAACCATGACAGAATTCTTGAGGGATAAAAATGAAATCATAATTCTGTTTTTTCTCTGAATTAACTGTGTCTTGAATTTTAGAACTGAGTGAGAAGTCTGACAAGAACTCATGAAA
The DNA here is from genome assembly GCA_022433065.1 of Begonia loranthoides. NCBI lineage: Eukaryota > Viridiplantae > Streptophyta > Magnoliopsida > Cucurbitales > Begoniaceae > Begonia > Begonia loranthoides. The sequence continues at coordinate 6,121,047 of CM039471.1, forward strand.
TGGCTAGTAAGGTTTATTTTTAATCTGCAATCTTTAACTATTCATTTCCAGCTTTACTTTTTGAGTAGGAATATTCCATAATCCTCTGATTTATAAGTTCATAACTCAGGCCGTTGCCAGCTGTTTCTGTATTTTTGGTGGAAGAAGTACTAAGAAAGAACTTTTAGCTCATCGCAATTTAGATAATAATGGAGAGTTATCGTCATGTTTTCTTTCTTCAAGAGAAAGAAACGTCAGTAATAATTAGCTCTCGCTTTCTCGCTCAAATTAATTATTTAAAACCCATTTTGCTGAATTTAATCTGGGTTAATTAAAATAAATAATCACAGGCCTTAATTTTGCTGGGTTGTTTAAGTCAGCGAAGAACAAATTCAAAGATGAACTCTCTCACTCTGAATCAAGACCCACAATATTTGATACAAGACCTTACTTTTTAGTTCCGTAATCTGCCAAACGCATCTGTCAACTTTTCGATATTGCATCGAAATCTAAGAACTCCATCGCAAAGACGGCCAAAAGGCTTGTTTGAACTTCAAGATCTCCAACTGCAAAGAAAGATAGAGGTAAAGGTGATATTGTAGCGTTCTCTGTGCGTAGATCTCTATCTCAACTGTTCTAATGGCGGCTGCATGTGTTAATTGTGAACCAACTAAGTTTGTTTTCTCAAATGGTTAAATGGGTCGTCAACATACAAGCTGGATGGTTCTTCTTTCTCAAATTTAATCGAGATTTTTCATGTTGAAGGTGGCTAATCAGAGAGGCTCCGGCGAGTTTTGTACGTTTCCTGCTGAAGAAGGTGTCGGCGGCGATGAAACCCGATACGTTGAAGGCGAAGACAACCTCCCTGGTGTATCGGAGCCAACGTTGTTCAGTGACGTTCAGGCGAGAGAGATGTCGGCTGTGGTGAGGGCGTGATCGGAAGAAAGAAAAGAGGAGAGAGAGAGGAGGGAGATTTTGTTAAAAATGGGAGAGCGCTGAGTTAGCATTTTTTTAACGGTATAAACGGAAAGGGTGTTGAATAATTTTTTCATGTTAGATTTGAAAATTTAAAATTTAAGGATGCTCCCAAGTTAAATGTTGTCTCTTTTGTGGCGTTTAATTTTATTTTGATTTTCAGTTTACGTTTATTAAAGTACTCTGAATTTGGGTTATATGCTTGGAGTAGGAACAATTATGTAAATATATTTTCCTAATTTACATAATAAAGTTACATTATTTCATTCATAGATGAAAGAAAAAAGCTTCCCTTTAATGGCGGATAGACGGCTAGCTATCTCCGATTACCTACTTTTCTTGGTAAAATCACGTACCGCCTTTTCGCAGTTATTTCAATAGCGGGAACTTCGTGTGGTTGCAAAGGCCGTTGCTTCTACAATCAGAGAAATGTTTCGGCGGTTTGCATCCCTCCCCTCAGTGTCATGAGGTCCTCAATACAACGCCATTGCAGCAGTTTATTCACACACCCTCCCGCGAATCCTTGTTACGCATCTACCAAAGAGGCACAAATTATCCAACTCTGTAGGTCTGGCGCTCTTCTTGATGCGCTTCAGGTTCTAAACTCTGTCGGTTCTACCGAAGAGATCACTGTGAAACCGATTGTGTATGCTTCACTCTTACAGACTTGCACCAAGGTTGTTTCATTTGGCCATGGCCTACAAATCCACGCCCACGTTGTTAAATCCGGCCTGGAGACTGATCGGTTCGTTGGAAATAGTTTACTTGCTCTTTATTTCAAATTGGGTCGTGATTTTTCGCAGACTCAGAGGGTTTTTTCTGGTCTTTTTGTAAAGGATGTTGTATCTTGGACATCGATGTTAACGGGTTATGTTAAGTTGGGAAAACCAGGAAATGCACTCGAATTGTTCTTTGATATGTTGAAATCTGAGATTGAGCCCAATGGCTTCACGTTGTCTGCTGTAATTAAGGCCTGTTCGGAGCTTGGATACTTGATACTTGGTCAGTGCTTTCATGGAGTTGTTTTCAGGCGTGGGTTTGGTTCAAATCAAGTTATAGGGAGCTCTTTGATCGACATGTATGGAAGAAATTGCACATCCAAATATGCCGGAAGGGTGTTCGAGGAAATGCCTGAACCAGATTCTATATGTTGGACTTCGGTGATTTCTGCTCTGACACGAAATGACATGTTTGATGAATCTTTGGGATTCTTTTTCCAAATGCAGAAAAATTATGCTCTCACAGCTGATGGGTTTACTTTTGGGACTGTACTGACTGCTTGTGCTAATTTGGGGAGATTGAGGCAGGGTAAAGAAGTGCATTCTAAGGTCATTTCCCGTGGTTTTGGCGGAAATGTAGTCGTGGAGAGTAGCCTTGTAGACATGTATGGAAAATGTGGTTCAGTTGGTGAATCTCAGCGTGTTTTTGATAGAATGATCAAGAAAAACTCAGTTTCTAGATCTGCATTACTCGGAGTCTACTGTCAAAATGGCGACTTCGAAGAGGTCATCAAACTTTTCAGGAAAATGGAAGACACTGATCTTTATAGCTTTGGAACTGTTCTTCGAGCTTGTGCCGGTCTGGCAGCTGTGAGACAAGGGAAGGAGGTTCACTGCCAGTACATGAGAAGGGGTGGTTGGAGAGATGTGATTGTGGAGTCAGCTTTAGTCGATCTTTACGCAAAATGTGGTTGTATTGATTTCGCAGATAGGATTTTTATACAAATGCAAGTTAAGAATCTGATAACATGGAACTCGATGATTAATGGGTTAGCTCAAAATGGTAGAGGTGAGGAAGCTATTCAAGTTTTCGATGAGATGATCAAGGTGGGAGTTGAGCCGGATTATATCAGTTTCATCGGAGTTCTTTTTGCTTGTAGTCATACAGGGTTAGTTGATCAAGGGAGACATTATTTCCGTTTGATGAGGGAGAAATATGGGATAAAAGCTGGAATAGAGCATTATAATTGCATGGTTGATCTTCTAGGCCGCGCTGGGCTGATAGAAGAAGCAGAGAATTTGATAGATAAAGCTGATTACAGAGATTGTTCATCTCTCTGGCAGGTTCTTTTAGGAGCTTGCACTACTTGCAGAGACTCTGCAACTGCTGAGCGGGTTGCAAAGAAGATGATGAAACTGGAGCCTGACCACCATTTGAGTTATGTTCTGCTGGCTAACGTTTACAGAGCAGAAGGCAGATGGGAAGACGCATCAAAAATCAGAAGGTTGATGAGAAATGGACGGGTTAAGAAGATACCAGGCCAGAGCTGGATCGAAAGTGGTAATTTATCAGGCCCTTATCTTCATATTGGCAACTCAGCTCATCCAAACTTGGAGCTTTGAGTTAGTATCATTAATTATTTGTTAGCATTGACTAGACTCAAGCATCCTGTGAAGGAGTAAAAAGACAAAATATGTAGAACTAAAGGATTATGAACAAATTTCAGTCCTAAAAGGATACAACTCTCAGGTTTCTGTTAAACTCTTTGCATTTGCAAATGTTAGTTGGAAGATCAAACTATCATATGAGCAAGAAATTGCAGTTGGAAGAATCGGAAAGGAAAAGGCTTTATAGAGCTGCCATCATTGCCCTTCTTGTAGCCTCATTCTTCATCTCTGCAGCCTTGCCGGTCCCCCGGAAATACATGTAAACTTGCTGCAAAATTGAGCGGAGAAGAAGTTGAATCAGAAACCATAATCTGATCATCCTAAAATCGGGAATTGCTCAGCTTATCAACCTGAATAACCCAAATGCTGAGGACAGATTCAAGACAGAAGAATCCAAAGCCAATGAGGTAGAATATCTGTAAGAGTCATTTAAGATTTAGCAAGTTTTATCCGCAGTCAAATAGATTAATATCGTTTTATCATTTTGTCCAAAGCCAATGAGGCCATTTGGTTATTTTTGCACATCATAAAGCACACACAAATAGACGGAAAATCATCGAAGTTTAAATCTTTAGAGCAACTGTCCCATTTTCGTAAGATGATAAAACTTACCCCAACCAAAGCATTGCCGCTCAACAAGTCTATTGCAGGCAAAATACCTCTGTTTAGGCACAAAATACAAATGTCACTACTACTGCATAACCACTCATGTATAAGTCATTGCAATGCCGAAATGTAGGCCAGTCTGACATAAAACATCAAAAACTACTTACGTGAGAGAATTCCCTTTGAAAATTACTGGAGGAGCAACTGATGCAAACACACAAAAGCCAATATGAACCTGCTGAGAAATGTCAATTTAAGAGCCATGTTGCAAAGTTTCAAACGAGCAGGATGATAAACTGCATTGGGTAGTCAATGAAATTACCATGTAGCATAGGAAAAACCAGCCAAACTTCAGAGCGCTATCTGTCCTGTTTTTACAACAAAACGCCCCAACGGATTAGCAGACAGATTCAAAAAGCCTGACACTAGATTGAACCCATATTTATTAATACACAATTGTTCATCGGCAAGTTTGGTTTTACTCTTCTAGACCTTATCGAGAGACATTCCATGTCTAAGAAATGGCTCTAATGAAAACAGCACATGTTCTATATTTATAGCTAGGTTCTGGACCCGTATTTGCATTTTTCTTGGAAGGGATTTTGAAGTCCATCTAGAGAAAAGCAAATCACGTTTGCCTTCAAGAATTTATACCTCATAGCTCGATAAAGGGGGCGATACCATCCCACGAAGGCTGTAGGAACCCCTGATATGAAGTAGATTATGGCAAGAAACCATATAATAGGACCTGCAGAAAGATAAGAACTACTATGAAAAGATGGTTAAGGGTAGCTGAAAGATTTTGACAGCAAAACAAACCTTCTCCTTTGATCCAAGCAAGGGTCACGGCCAAGATATTCCATCCAAGACAAGCAGCCAAACCTGAACAATATGCAATAAGTTCATCAGTACAAACCGATGAACCTGATGAATATTTCATCATATACCAAAATCGGAGCTGAAATATAGAATACAATGTTATCGTACCTAAGAATGTCGTAAAAGCAACATACTGAATATTTTGTAGATGAACCGGAATGTCATTTGCTACGTCGTGGTGGATAATTGGGAAAAATGGAGGCCAATTCTTCTCCTCTAATACGATTCCGGCTGCCACAGACAAAAAAAAAAACAATTAAAGGTATAAATCCAAGAAGCAAAATTTCATTGTTTGACATCTAAAAACACATTACAAATACCTCTGGCTATAGCATCTTCCTTCCGTTTTACATCCTGCACATTTATTCATCATAAAAGTAAAGATATTATCAGAGACTGACGTCTTGAATCAGAGAGAATCATCTCTCTACCAAGGCCGCATTAAAACAGTGCATTCCCCAAATGTGAACGTAAGATTCAAGTCAATGGACAAAAAAAGCTAGACTAGATACACAAATACCTGTTCCCTCCTTTTCAATTCAGTTTCTTTAGCTTGGAGCTCCTTCTCCTTGGCCTTCAACTCCTAAAGTTTAAAAGAAAATGAGTAAAAACTGGGATAGCGAGGATTTGGGTAGATAAGCATCTCTTATAATATAAAATCCACCTTCAAATTATGAAGAGGAATATCCACTGTTGCGCCACGATCATAAGGTTCGGGAGAAAGGGGCGAGAGTCTTGAGGCTGCAGGAGGAACATTTCCGGGATTCTAGAAATGATATGAAAATTATTATTATTATTATTATTCAAGTCACAAGATAATTGGAGATTATCCAATGAATTTCTGGAACATATACAGAGAAAGGGGAGGAGAAGAACCCATGGATCAACGACAATCCATCCACCAATCATTATCTCCAGCCAAGAAGGCAAAAGAAGATTATTCATTTCTGGCCATTTTAAAAAATCTACATTATGTACAAGCAGCAAAATGTACAGTCGACAGGAGGGAGAAGGGGACAAATTTTTGTTTTTTTTTCTTTTTTTAAATTCAACATTTCATTTGATTCTTGAGCTATCCCATTAATCAAATGAAAGAGTTTCTAATTCTATGACGGCAGAGCTCGGCTGAGCCTGGTAGCCTTAAAACATTGTTGGAAAATGCCATGATCCGATGAGACCGTCAATTTAATGTTCCAAAAAAATCAGATCACAGATCTTGCAACCCAATTGAACAAAATGGAAATCAATGCAAAACGACGTTCAAAATCAAGCTGAAAACGCCATAAAAATAAATAAATAAAGTATTCAATAACAAACACGAAAGCCAAAAACTCAAATTTCGACGTCAGACACCAAATCAGAAACTAGCAACGAAGAACTAACCGAGAATGGATTGACATCATCGTCGAAAGGATTGGAATTGTATCGACTCATGGGAATCTCTAAACCTCTGAAACTGAGCTAAAAGGAAGGAGGAGGTTGATAAAATGTTTAGAATACTTTAGAGAACAGGATGAGTGAATGTGAAGGAAAATCCAAGGGAAGGAATAGCGAGCGAGAGACGGAAGAGAATGAAAATAGAAAAGGAACGCTTTTTCTGTTTGTTTGACGAGGTGTTTGTTTCCCGGGAAAACTATAAACGGAAACGGGTGGAAAGTTAGGGACTTCAGACGTGCATGGAGCTATGTCCATATTCTCGTGAAGAAGAAGACTCTGGTACTTTGTCGTTAAAAAATCTATTACAGAAAGCCCAGCCCACATACACATTGGGCACATGTAGGCCCATTGTATTTGCATATTGTTTTCTCTACCAACCAACGGCCTCCTGTTCGTCTTACCCCATCATCGTCTTCGCTACGGATCGGTTAAGAGGGAGCGAGAGAGACAGAGAGAGAGAGAGGATATGCAGACCCGCATCAGAACTCTTGCCCGTACGCTTAAAGGTTCTTGTATATCATTTTCTTCTTCGTCGTCATCGACCTCAACGTCGACGACATCATCCCAATTCCCGCAGACATTGGCCGGTCTCCGAGCTCGTCTTGCTGCCGAGCTGCCGTCGGTCTCCGATTTCGTCGACCTGAAATCTAATGATTCGTATTCAGTTGAGGTTGGTACGAAAAAGAATCCCCTTCCGAAGCCCAAGTGGATGAAGGAAGCTGTGCCTGGTGGTGAAAAGTACGTCCAGATCAAAAAGAAGCTTCGCGAATTGAAGCTCCACACGGTTTGTGAAGAAGCCAAATGCCCTAACTTGGGTGAGTGCTGGTCCGGCGGGGAAACTGGAACCGCAACTGCCACGATTATGATTTTAGGCGATACATGTACAAGAGGATGCAGGCAAGTATATTATTTGTATACTTTCTATTTCTCAATATTAGTTTTGAAAATTCAAAGCGATTTATATGGGGCATGGGACTGAACTGGTGAGATTTTTTTGATATAATTTATAGTCTATGTAGTTGATATAAACTATGTCCTCATAGAGTTTTTTTTTTTTGTGCTGCAATTGACTGGGGAGATGCTATATGTTGGCTGTTTTGGTAGACTAGTAAGATAGTCTATTTGAAATCATTTAATGGCACTTATCCGACAGTGGATGTGTCTCATGATATTTATATTCGAGAAATATAGAATTGCCATGAAAGATTGGCTATGGTTTGAAATAGTACTTGGTTTGCAATAACAGTCCTGTTATAACAAAAAGGAAAGATAGAACAACAAATTTTGTTACGGATTGTTGCAAAATTTCAGGTTTTGCAATGTAAAGACATCCCGCACTCCACCTCCACCAGATCCAAATGAACCTGCTAACGTTGCGGAGGCTATTGCATCATGGGGTTTGGATTATGTGGTGATTACTAGTGTTGACAGAGATGATATGCCAGATCAAGGGAGTGGTCATTTTGCTGAGACTGTGCAGAAATTGAAGATTTTGAAGCCCAAAATGCTAATTGAGGCTTTGGGTATGTATATGAGTGCTAATTTATCTTATTACAATTTTTAAATACAACGCCATGAAAGATTGAAGGTTCTCATTTTTTTTCTCTGTTTCTCCTCTTACAAGTACTTGATTTTTTCGAGAATGGTCAAACCTAAACCTTGTTAATTTTGTTAAGTATATAATGTTCCTTTTATCGACTGGCTACAGAGTCTATTAGGTTGGACCAGCATCAATAATAGTTGATTTAGTACTTATATCTAAGTTACTACTCTTAGACTGCATCAAGAAACTCGTAGAAATATTTGATGGCTACATTAGAATAATTGACAATTTGTTGTGCTCTAGTATGGAACGTCTCATTGTGGCTCCCACAGTTCTATAATTTTGCTTCTACACTTCTAATTGTGCAGTTCCTGATTTTCGAGGAGACGCTGAATGTGTAGAGAAAGTAGCTAAGTCTGGACTTGATGTATTTGCTCATAATATCGAGACTGTTGAAGAGCTTCAAAGAGCTGTTCGGGATCACCGTGCTAATTTTAAGCAATCTTTAGAAGTTCTAATGATGGCCAAAGATTATGCTCCTTCAGGAACACTTACCAAGACTTCAATAATGTTAGGCTGTGGGGAAACACCTGATCAAGTGGTGAAGACAATGGAGAAGGTGAGAGCTGCAGGAGTTGACGTGATGACATTCGGCCAATATATGAGACCCTCAAAGCGCCATATGCCTGTGTCTGAATATATCACTCCAGAAGCTTTTGACAAGTATCAAAAGCTCGGAATGGAAATGGTATCTCATTTTTTTTGTTACAATGGAGGTTTTTGTGTTCATATTATTTTTGAATTGTACACTTTGAAGTGGTCTATCTATCTAAGCAAGCAAATTTATTATTGTGATGGAACAGGGATTTCGATATGTGGCATCCGGTCCAATGGTCAGATCCTCATACAAAGCAGGAGAATTCTACATTAAATCAATGATTGAATCCGATAGAGCCGCTTCCATTTCACAGCTTCCTGGCTCTTGATTGATTTTTATTACTTGTTGGTATTGTATTTAAATTCTGAATTCAGAATACTACATTCTTAACAAAGTTTAAATGCTATGGCAATCAATCTGATTCCACTGTTGAGGAAATGTGCTGAGAGAAAGGTTGATAAACAAACTTTTCTTAATAATATTGACCATCTTTTTATTAGTCTCTACCCGTTGATTGTTCTTTCTGTCGTCAGGCGAAGCACAAAGAATTTACCCGCAAGATCCGTCACAAATCTGGATGTTGAGTTAAGAGCCAGAGACTCGCTATGAAAGATAAAAAATTGCTGTTGCAATGATAAAACAGACATAAAGCTTCTTCAAATAGCTTGGAGATTTTGACAAAAAGAACCAAATGAGCTTTACAGTCTGAATTTTAAGCAACGGAAATGCTCATGTTAACTAGTTGATGAGGTGTTAATTTGAATTCAGGTTAGCTTGGTGGTGAGCCTTGGGGGGTGTACTCAAATTATGGTAATGTCGATGAAGAGGCTTCAGGAGACGTTGCAGGAGCAGGTCGAGCAATGAAAGTAGGGTTTTCCTCACCAGGCATCAAAACTGATACCTCTTGGGAATAACCTCTCATCTGTACATATAACCGAACAAGTAAGTTAGCCTTCTCATGCAGTGTGAAAATAGATTATTGTCAAAATTAATCTTTGAGATTAATCCAGGAATAGATTCTAAGGTCGAAATCATTTATAATTTGCTCTTTATATCATTATGATCCTAATGAAATATAAAAGTCGAGTAGCCGAATCATGGTGCCTGGAAAGAAAGATGAAAAATAAAGTGAAAAGAGTCATTAGAAATGAGCAGTTCCCTACCCTAAAAGCAAGAGTGGGCCTGCAATTGATTCAAAACGACACAAGTGAATTCCTTGCGTAATCATAGGAATTTCAGTTTTTCAAAAAAGAAGTCAGAATTAGCGGGCAAATTGACAGAAGTGAGGATTAATTAATCATTACTAAGATGCAAGAATTAGACATTTAGTAGTGGTCCAGAGGAGGTATAGCTCATAAAAAGATTCCTAGAATAACTCCTTCATAAAAGGGTAGACGACAGGTAGGCAAAAAGCTTCTTAATCCAGATGGGTATTATAAATTCCTTCTAAATTGGGGGCCCCTTTGCCAATGGAAAGACTTATCTCCTTCAAAACATACCAATTCTTGAAGTTTTTGTTAAATAGGGAGCCGTAGCATGTGATTTTGCTTGTCATTAGTCAAATAGTCAAAAGAACATTAAATGACACAAGACCTCACTTGGTGGGAATGGATGGCTTAGGTTGTCAAATAATTTAAGAGCTTTGGACTGTTTAGTTTAACATATCCTACTGACTCAACTACCTACAGTGCTTAAATGATTTGACACTGTTTTAAAAACCTTGATGTTTATTATGTGTGTTTATGTGCTTTTATTATATTTGCTTGCTTGAACTGCTACGTCAATCGAGACAAAAACACATGCTGCTGATATAATGTAGACCCCATGAGTTTTACTAGGCAAAACCAATTCTTCCTAAAGCAGAAAAGTGATTTATCTTCCCATCGAGACATGGGATTTTTGGGACTTGTAGCTACTTAAGGTTTAACTAGTCTATATATCCATCATAAGAGAAGAAATATGACAAGTGTATGAGAACATTATAGAGTAGATTTTAATTTCCAACAGCCTGACAATCCATTAAGTTGCGTGAAAGCGCCGTTCTATTAAAATAAACTAGATTATAGCACTCATATAATTCATCCCATTACAGGAGCTCCGAAGCCCAGTCATCTTCCATGGTTCTTTAATTCTGCCATTAACTTTAAAAACAAAAGGACTTTTTCTGTACATAGAGAGCAAGGCTATGTAGGGTGCTATATTTGTTTTGAATCTTAGGAAAGGAACGAGGACGGCTTCTAACATCTTAGAGCTGATTCTAAGTTTGAGAAATTGGAGACTTACATGCCAGAATTAGGAGTTGAGGTGGCCAGATGTGACGATAAATCCCGCTTAAATCATTAGCTTTGTTAGCATCTTTTTCGTGAAAGATATTATGATTTATGTAAAAAAGGGAATTTGTGTATGCTTTCTGACGTTCTTCTGAACATGTTTTTAGGTTTCATAACAAAGCTAGACCACTGAGGAAGCATGGAATCCAATCCATAACAATCAAAGTGCAGAATGAAGAGAGGGAGAGAGAGAGAGGGAGAGATAGTACTTTCGGAGAGGGGTGGGGAAGCTTGATTATCTGAGCCTCGAGATCTGAAGCAGGGGGAGCGACGGAGGGCGATGGAGATCTTGGCCAGAGAAATCTCTCAAAGATAGCCATGACAAGAAACAGAGAGATGAGAATAGCAGTGGCTACGAACCCAAAAGACACAGCATTGACAGAATCATCAAAACGACTCCAATGCTCTTCTCTCTCTGGATGCAACGGCACCACCGCTGGAAGCATTGGAGCTATGGCCCCCCATCTTTCTTCTCCACTACTACCCATTAAAGACTGAACGACTTCACTGAAACCTTTTCTCGTCTCTCTGGGTATTTCTTTTTCATTACCAAAACGACTGCTGAAAATGAGTGTGAGGAAGACTCTTCTTTTTTCAGTTATGAATCAGCTGAGAAAGGCAGAAAACCGTAAATAACATAAGCTAAACAGAAAAGGTACAAATGAGAGAGAGAGAGAGAGAGAGAGAGATGTAGTGTTGGCAGAAGAGAGTTGGCTGGGGCATTTTAGTGTAAATAACATAAAACCATGCCAATAAACCGATTACAATTTTTTGTTTTCTACGTATAGCTCCAGCTTTCAATGGTCATGGATCATCCTATAAGTTTTAGATATTTTTAATATAATTTTAAATTCTATTAATTTCTTTCAATAGAATTTGAAATTAAATTAGAAGTCACCATGAAAGATAAAAATTAGATTTAAACACATGATTATGTGAAAAATATAGTATAGCAGCCCCTATGAAGTCAAGAATGACCCAAGTGGAAATTTGACTCAACAGCAGAGGTGTACAATTCCACATTACTTGGGAGAGTGGAGAACGCAAGGTTTATAAATAAAAATTTCTTCCTTAATTAGTACATTGTATTTTGGGTTAACACCAAAAATGAAACAGCGCGAGATTTGGCTCAAAGTGAAAAATATTGTACTTAGAGAATTAATGACGTTACAATATTGAATGAGTGATAAGTTAATGATAAAATTTAAATAGTTGATATCTAAAAATTGATATTCAACAAATAATTTAACATATAATCTCTTAATGACTTTAAATATTAGGATTTAAGCTAAAAGTAAGTTAAAAATAAGGAAAATTAACAAAACAAACTTTATAGTTAAGGATAAGAATTTTTTGTTAACAACTAAAACGTCAAACTATGGAAAATGACTAATGCAAGTCTTCTTGTTATGTTTTCCTTCCAAAATTGCAAAGACAAACGGTGCAACCATTTTGTAATTTGAGTTTGTCTCTTAATGGCAGACTTCGTCCCTATAAGGGTGCTGCTTTGTTTCTTCTTTGCAATTCTGATTTCTCTCTAAACTGCCATTTCTTTTCTGCAACCCATGAGTCTGGTTAAGTGAACCTTTAATTCAAATGCAAAGCTAACATTAATTTTTACAAAGTTTCTTCTTCTTCGTCTCTCTCTCTCTACCCATCTCTTTTTTTTTTTTTTACAGAGGCAGAGCCACTTTTCAAAGACCCATGATTAATCTAATCAAATATTTTAAGAAAATCAGCAATGAAAATGAAATGGAAGAACACAAATTTTATGTTTGAACAAACAGGGTCGGTCCAGATTGCTAGAGAGACATCCATCTTAAACGAGGGACATTAGTTTTGAATTGAGAGATGTCTGTTTTAAGCTGAAACGTCGTCTTTATTTTTTTTAAGCGAGAGACATTCGTTGTTACCAGAGAGACGTCTCTTTTAAGTTGGAAACAACGTCATTTTTGTCTATTTCAAGCGAGAGACATCCCTTATAGATGGAGGGATATCTCTTATAGGGCAATGGACATCCCTTATAAGTCGACGGATATCTCTTGTCTTTACAGTCCACTCTGATATATAATGATGAATTGCAGAGACAAAAGACGTTCCTTGTCCTATAAGGGACGTCTTTCAATTTACAAGAGATGTCCATCTGACAAAAAAATAATGAGAAAAATTATGTCGTAAGTCGTTCATTTTTCATTGTTGTTAACAAAAATTTTTGAAAATTTATGGTACGAGGTCGGCAAGAGAGCGCTTTGTTGAAACAAGTTTAAGCGAAGAGGGTGGGCCCCGCTGGTAGATCTTCGCGTGCGTATACAAAGCACGTGCATATTTTGCTGTTCGTACGTGGTACCCACTTCGCACGCTTCACGTGGTTCCTGAACCCTGCGTCCTAGAATTCAACTTAGGGACCCACGTGGGGAAGCAAAAACAAACATCCCAATTTCATACGTGGCAAGATACTATTAGACACAGTCTGAGGGCTGTCCCACATCTGGTCAACTTAATCCAAATGAATCCGTACCGTCCATATTCAACTATGAAGTTGTAGTTTTTGACTGAAAAAACTTAAAGACAGGCTGTGGCGTGGCAGTTAAGATGAAGGTGCTAACACAGAATTGTAAAATGACAAACAAATGATTAATTTATGGTGACAATCCACATTAAAATGGGTCTTAGCTCACTTTTTTTATTACGTTTTGTATGAGGAAAACTCTCTTAACCATGGTAGATGAACCCACGCGCTGCCACAGCCATAGATGATTTGTTAGATTACTTTAATAATAATTTATTAATATAGTTTATGCTAATTAAAGTTATATTAATTTAATATTAATATGTTTAATATGACGGTTGTTAAGCATAAAAGATATTAAGTTAATTGAGTTTTAATTATTTCTTTTTAACCTTATTAAAGTGAATAAAGTATAATTGAACAGATGCGAATGAAGAAACATAATTGAAAGAGTACGTATGAAGATATGTCTTTTGTAAAGTTGTCTTCTTCAATCTATCTCTGAAAATAAAAGTAACTATACTCAAGTTTTCTTGATCATCAATGAAACGATTACAAGAAAATGATTAAGGTGATAAAAGAATCAATATCAACGTCTACATCAAAAATTTTTATCATGGACCAAGGTTGGTAGTTTAAACGCTTTATTTATTTGCGAATTATAGAAAAGAAATGGTTGAGTTAACAACGTTAAATATGGGACGTAAGGATTGTAAGTAAGAAATTTACTAACAATTGGTATCAGAGCACAGTTTGTTAAACGTATTGATTTACCATTTATAATGAATGGATTTCGGATGAAATCAATGTTTTATGCATGAAAAAGAATGTTAGGTTTCGTATAGGTTTATGCATGAAAAGAGCTGATCGATTACTCAAAAATTCCAGAGAAAATTGATTCTGGACGAATTTGTGCAAGGTTTTCATCATGCGGTTGATAGCGGTCGCATGCGGACGATACAGATTTGAAACTGTAATGAAATTTACACTTTATGGACATTATTAGACGAATGAGGTCGACAACGTTTTGAATTTGTAACATCATGTTGCAATTTCAGACGATAGCGGTCGATCGAGGTCGCGTGCGATCGACAAAGCTTTGAATATGTAACTTTATGTTGCAATTTCGGACGATAGCGGTCGGTCGCAGTCACGTGCGATCGACAAAGCTTAGAATCTATAATTTTTTCATGCCTTTTCGGACGATAGCGGACACATGTTCTCCGACCGGAACTCGTCCGCAATGTAGAAAAGTAATATGATAATTATGTTATAAATTAAGTTTACTCAATTAAATATTGTTGTGTAGAAACTTAGTAGTCACAAAAGTGACCTAGTTTGAAATGATCAATATTCAATTGTGTAAATTTTACACGTTTAGCTATTGTGATGTTATTGAAAAGGAATTATTAATTATAAAACTATGAGGTCACCCAAAGGTGGACCAATATTTATAATTAATAATTGTAAAGTGACATGTTTACGTATTTAATTAATATGATTAAGTATCTAAAGATATTTAAACATATTTCATTAAATATGTTTAAGAGTCTATTAAAGTTTATATTATAACATCAATGATTGTTTATTTCTTTAAGGATTACCCAAAGGTGAATTTAAAGAAATAAAATTATGTTTGTCTGAATCCTATTTAGTCATTCAAAACATTAATGTATGAACATGTATTATATTTTGCAGCTTGTGTTAATTTATTCGCCTCCGACAATGCTTTACATAAGTTCAATGGTTTGAACTATGCTGATTGGTCTGAACAAATTCAGTTTCAACTGGGTGTATTGGATTTAGACTTGACATTAGTTTGTGATAGACCACTAGTTATTAATGAGACTAGTACAGAAGCTGACAAGTCATATAGTGAGACTTGAGAGTGGTCTAATAGGCTGTGCTTGAGCTTGATGAAGATGATGATGGCTAAAAACGTTAAGCCATAGATGCCAAAGACGATGATGCTAAAGTCTTCATGTCGAAAATTAAAGAATACTTCAAATCAGACATTACAGATAAGTCCATCGTGGAGAACTTGATGAGTGAGTTGACGACCAAGAAATTTGATTGGTCGCAACTCATTCATGATCATGTAACAAACATGATCAATTTGGCAGCAAAGCTGAAAACGTTAGGTATGGATGTAAGTGAATCATTCTCGGTTCAATTTATCATCAGCTTTCTTATCAAGCTCCCCACAATGGACTTATCCGTAATGTTTGATAGGGAGTATTCTTTAATTTTCGACATGAAGACTTTAGCATTATTCGTCTTTGGCATCGATGGCTTAACGTTTTCAATCATTGTCATCTTCATCAAGCTCAAACACAGCCTATAAAACTGCCCCCAAGTCTCATTGTATGACTTGTCAGCTTCTGTACTGGTCTCATTAATATATGGTGGTCTATCACAAACTAATGCCAAGTCTAAATCCAATACACCCAGTTGAAACTGAATTTGTTCAAACCAATCAGCATAGTTCAAACCATTGAACTTGAGTAAAGCATTGCCAGAGGCGAGTAAATTAGCAGAAGCTGCAAAATATAATACATGCTCATACATTAATGTTTTGTATAACCAAACAGGATTCAGACAAACATAATTTTATTTTTTTAAGTTCACATTTAGGTAATCCTTAAAGAAATAAATATATTTTGTGACATCCCAAATGAAAGGGTGTGCAATCCCACATCGACTTTGGGGAGAGGAAAATAGCAGGATATAAGTGCCTGGCTCGCCTTCCCTAGTAGACGTGTTTTGGGTGGGTAAGCCACGCCAAAGCAAATTTGTGCTAGCCGAGACCCAAAGCGGACAATATCTATTGGGCAGGAGCTGAACTCTTACACTAATTTAAATTATAATGTATGTGATTCTTTGGGATTAATATTTATAAGTGGAGATGTATTTTTGATTAATTGAACCAGTTCTACTAAGGGACCAGTTCAACACTTCTCATTTCGTCTGGCCTTCGGCCATTAGACGAAATGAGATATGAGAATATTAAGATTTAAATTGGATTATTAGGGATTTAAAAATGAAAAAGGGAGTAAATTGATTAAATGGGGTTAAAGAAAAATTAAGGGGGGATGTGGGAGGACATGACCTAGACGAGCTTCGGCGGTGGCATTTGATCGAGACAAACCATCAATTTTGGGCAACGACGGAACTGCAGCCGGCGATTCCGGTGAGAAGGCGAGCGGCGAAGGGCGAGACTCCAGACGATGGAAATGAGGAACGAAGAATCTGTTAGAGAGATGAATTGCAAGGCGACACGACGACGGAGAACTCGGCGTTCTGAGCTGGGGATAGATGACTTTGGGCCGTCGTGCGCTTCGTCCAGCAATCTCCCGAGCTGGGGTTTCAGCTCGGTTCAAGCACTCCAAGGACCCGCAACATTGACAGCTCGAGATTGAGGAAGAAGAGGGAGCTGCCGTTGACGGTTGATGCAACTGCGGTTTCGAGTGATCTTTGGGGTAAGGACTTCCCTTCTCTGTTGCTTGTGGATTTTCGGGTGTTGATTGTTTGAGTGCTTGTATAATGGATTTGGTTTTGTTGCTGGAGATGAAATTGTTGGCTGTTCTAAATAGGCTGGAGGAGCTGGAATGGCTGACCGAGCGTTTGGAGCTGTTGTTCTCGGGTTCTCCAAGTTGTGTTCGTGTGTGTGCAGCAAGTATTGAAAGGAGGAAGAAAGAAGAATGACAACTAAACGCTGATGCGCATTAAAGCTCGAGTTAAGGAAATAGGGGTTTTTTGGCCAGTGGAGGCCCTACACCACAAGTATGGGTGCGTGAGTGTTATGTTAGTTTCTTGTGATGCTTACTGTTAGTTGTTGTTAGTTGGTTTTCAGTTGATAGTTAATTGGATGCGTTATTATTGTTATTTCCTTGTTGATTTCATGGTTGTTTGTTAGTTCGTGAGATAGTGTAGAATTCTTTGTTGTTAATGGCTCTTTTTACTGCAAATGTTTAGTTTTGTGATGAATAGGCAATGTCCGAATGTGACGAAAATAGAGAAGAGAATGATGAATGTGTGCATGATGAGTAGCATGAATGGATTGAGGGTTCCCTTAAATGCTCTGTTAATTATTATTTATTTTCCATCTAGTTTACATTCTCTGTGATAATGAAACTGTCATTCCCTTTATTCAATATATGTAACGTTCCGCCATTTCTTTTGTTTGATATCCATGTTAAATTAATCAGCACGTTAACCAATGTAGATAATCTACGTATGAAAATGATTTAGTTAGACTTAAACATGTTTAACGTGTTAATTAACTCAACTAGAGTACTAGATTAGACTTGAATGTGGTTCATTAACTAAGTTAATTAAGTTGCTAGTTGTTTGATTAATAATTATCCGAACATGTTTGTAATACCCCAATTTTTCCCATAACGAAATTAACTAAAGATAATTGAAAATTAATTAGGTATTGTTGAATAATTGATTAAATTGGATCAATAATCAAACAATATTGAAAAATAAAAATTGGAGAATTTGAAATTGGGTCTATTATTTGAATCAAAGAGTGAACTATTTAAATAAAATAGTTAATTAAATAATTAATTAATTAAATTAAGAATAAATATAGAAAGATGAACAAAAGAAAATCACTTGGCTTTTCAGCCATTGTTTCGACAGAGAGAAGAGAAGAGAAGAGAGGGAGAGGCGAGATCGACTCGAAGGGGAGGAATTGGACGGCGACGACGGGTCTGGCGTGCGACTCCTTCCCGGGGGTGGGCTGCTAGCCGTCGACGCGGCTTCCATGGGCGCGAAACGGCGGAGCTAGGGCACGGTTCGCTCGGTCACGAATCGGCGTCCTCCCGGGGGACGATGTTCCGGCGACGATTTTGGGGTAAGCTTGGTCGATGCCCCTCTCCTTTACGTGTTATTGATCGGAAGTTGACAGGGTGTGATGGCAGTGGCGATTTTTGCAATGGCTGGGCGATCTCCGGCGACGGGTTAGGCTGCTGCCGGCGACTCGCGACTCGTTTGCTCCGACTTGGGTCCAATTGATTTTGAATTTGGATGCTCCAACCCGAATCTGTCTGGAACTCGGTTTGGTGGTTAGGGTTGAGCCGTTGCTCCCTTGGACGAATCTTCCAGCTTTACTTTCCAACTGGAAAGTTGGAGGAATTAAAGGAAAATAGGGTCAACTATTAAATGCAGAGTAGAAAATGAAGAGATGCTGTCGGGAGAAAATTATGGCAGTGGGTGGTGAGGTGTTTAAAAATGGCAGAAGTGAGCGTTCTGCCATTTTTTCCCCTACGAGTCCAGCATTGGAGAAGTGTAGAACTAAGTGTTCTGTTGCCCTGTTTTCTGGTGATGGCCGAGACGAGAGGTGATGGTCTCTCTCGGATGTTGGTGAGCTTTCCTCTCTGCTCTTTGGCCATTTGGTTCTGTTTTTGGATGTTAAGTCCCACTTTGATATTGTGTGTTATTTTGGGAAAACTGTAGTTAACTTGAAAATGTTCTACTGTTGTCAATGTTGTGTTGGTTTGATTATGAATCTGTGAACATGTTGGATGTAGCTCTGTTTTGTGATTTTGGTTCTGGACATATTCATATTATTTGGATGATGACTTAGAGGATATTCTATGTAACATGGTGGAACATTCTGTTGATTGGTTTTAAGTTCTGGAATATGTTTGATTTTATGAAGAAAAGATTTAAGAACATTGGATGTATCTCTAGATCAATACTTTGTTGCTCGAAATTATAATAGGAAATGCTTAGTGGATGGATTCTAAGCTACTGTTGGTTT
This sequence comes from Begonia loranthoides, assembly GCA_022433065.1. NCBI lineage: Eukaryota > Viridiplantae > Streptophyta > Magnoliopsida > Cucurbitales > Begoniaceae > Begonia > Begonia loranthoides. The sequence continues at coordinate 6,140,120 of CM039471.1, forward strand.
GATTCTGAAATTGTAATAGTAATAAGTGTTTAGTTATATATGTAGTTGGATGATCTAATTAGGTATGATAAACTGTTGGTTATTGTTAAGATCTAATTCTCTATTGCGTATGGATCTTCTGGATGCTAGTTATGATAGTTTGATAAAGAGTTTATTGGATAATACTCTGATGATCTGATTAAGTGTTCTATGAACCCTCTGGTTGGGTGTCATTAAATGATCTGTTTAGCTACTACCTTCATTGTTTTGAGAAACATGAATTTATGAGATGAGATAATTTGTTAACTTGAAGTATGTATTAAATGGATCTGTTTATAGTTATCAGAAATGCTAAAAGAGAACGTGCTAACCTATTGTTGGGTGTTTAATCTATTATTGAATGAATGTTTCCTTGCGAGGTTTATAAATGATTCTACGGAGAATGAAGTTGAAATTGTTAATCAATTGTTAGACATTAATGAATGTTGGAAGTGCAATATTTGGATATAAATCTATTATGTTCCAGCTTTGATATATATGAAATATGTTGGATCAATCTATGGGATCAAATGTTAGATGACTAGTTTCTTACATGAACTGCTCTACATGTTTAGACAAGTTTAACTGTCGTTGGTTTTGGTTTCGATTCACTAATTGGAATAAAAATATCATGGGAATTAGGTAAAATAGTTTAGGACTCGATTCAGATATTGTTATTAGGCTTTGATTTATAGGCCAATAATTTATGGATGAAATCTTGTTGGTTTTCGCAATATGTTAAGCTTAGTTTTTAGACGTTATCAATTGATATTAATTAATTAAGCCAAGTTATAATTAACGAAACAGTTTCGTTTAAGAAATTCTAGTAATTGACGTATAAAGATTTAAGATAAGAAAAAAAGACGAGGTTAATAAATTAATTAATTGATTTGATTAATAATTAACTGTTATTATATTTTGACAGTACTAAAAGAGAAGAAAGGAAACGATTAAGCGCTGATCACATTAAAACTTCAAGGTAAGGAATGGGTTGTCTTGGCCAGATGAGGCCATACACCCAAGTAAAGTGTGTGTGAGTTGTTTCATGGTTTGATTTCGGTAATGTTTATAGTTATCCTTGGTTTTACTGAATGATATAACTCTCACGTTTTCCTCTTAATGCCTTATTAGTTGCTGTATTTTATGTGTGTTAAGTGTGAAAGTGCTTGTTAAGCTTGAATGAATCAAAGGAATGATAATTGAAATGAATGAGAAATGAGAACGGGTCCTAGACAGATTTCTAGTGACATTGAAGAGAAAGAAGAAGTTAAGATGTTAGAGAAAGACTCTATGTTTCTTTACAGATTTTTAGTGATGTTAGAGGAGTTATAATGTTAGATAAATGGTGAGAAAGAAACTGATTTCTATAGTTTCTGTAAGTATACTTAGAAGTTTTGTTCTTTTCAGTTATGGAAAAGTATATGCAAACATGATTAGTTTTAGTTTACTGCCATTTTCTATTAAGATATTAAGAAGTACATAGAAACATGTTTTATGTTAGTTATCGTTGTTTTGTTTACTGTTTATAGCCCGATAATTGTTTCTTGTTGTACTCGATTTAGAAGCATGCTAGATGTCATAGATTCGCTGTTAGTCGGTTGTTAAAAAGCATGTGTAGTTTGATTTGACAATTGATCATAATTTGATATAGTTTATGTGTTGTATGTTGTCCATTAAAAGAGCATGTTAGTAGATAGTTTCTGTTAAATTAAATCAAGAAGAGAGCATGAATGAAATGTGAACTACGATGATGTGAATGGTTAATGGAACAAACCAAGGAAAAATGTTTAGTTAACTAAACAAACGAAGGAAAATGTTTAGTTAACTAAACAAACGAATAAAAAGGTTTAAGGAGCTAAGATGCATGAACATTGTAAATTGTTTCGGATTTCCACGGCTTTCTTTAAATGAGGATTGTGAATTAGTTAAAGAATAATAAACTTGACTTGTAAATATTATTTCTTGGTTTTATATAGATTTATTTAGCATGGTCAAGAAAACGATCAATAGATTTTATTGCCTTATTGTATTCGCTCGCTGTTACAATTCGATAGCATAATTGTTTCTTGTATTTACATCAGTTATGGTAATTCGTTATATACGCAAGTTCAATTATAGTATGTTTACTTAAATGTGTATTTCAGTTTCCGTTATTGTACGTTATAATGTATATGTTTCATGGTAATAGAAATCAAATAGGGGGTAACCATCGGGATGATATCCACATGCATGAGTGAGGATAATGAAAGAACCCTAAAGGCGGGTATATGCCAGAAAATGAAAGAACCCTAAAGGCGGGTATATGCCGGAAAACGAAAGAATCCTAAAGGCGGGTATATGCCTGAAAAAGAAAGAACCCTAAAGGTGGGTATATGCCGGAAATAGGCAGTTGAGGTAGATGGGTAGTCCGGATCTAGCCTAGCTGCTAGGATAAACCCTTACCAAGTCGGGAAAGGGCCTAGTATGCACACAGGAGGGTAGAATCCGTACAGCTATGCCATCTCAAAGGACAACCTTCAATCTCCAGCTCGATGTACGAGTTAAGAACGAACGAAGAAAACAAACATAATGAAAGAGTTGGTTTGGGTGGCCCCATTCCAAGAAAAACTAAAGAGAGAAATGCATAAATTGTTTTTTCTCATCTCCTTACTGGGCGTAAGCTCCTTGTGGTGTAGGTACAATGACGAACAAATAGTAAACGAATAAGAAGAAGATGAGAAACGCATAACGAGGCAGAGATGGACGATTTCGCACGCACAGGATTCGGGCTGGCAAGGCAAAGACAAAGGAAAGTAAACGGTTATGAATCCACGAAGTTAAAGGGAAGTAAACGGTTAAGAATCAACAAATTTATTTGTCAAGTTTTATTTGATAGACGTAATGTTTGAATGACTTTGTATTTCTTTTGAAAGATTTCTTACGCTTCCGCTATGATTTAGAAGGGGTTATTTTATAACGTTTCCGCAAGACTTTAAACAGATGATTTTCATTATTTACGCTTTCGGATTTAAAGTTGGTTTTAACGACGAGTTTTAAGAAAAAGTTAGTAGCGATTCGGATTACGCACTCTAATTTAGTCGAAAAGAAAAATTCAAATTTTTACGCCATTTTAACGATTTACGAAAATCCGGGTCGTTACAATGTTTAAATAGTTGTTTAATTAACCATTGTTGATCACTTCGTCGAGCATGCCAATTAACTAGGGCAACAATTGAATTACTAGTTGAGCATATTTAATCAACTAACTAGAGTAAAAACATGTTTGATCGCCTAGAATAATAACTGAGATTCTGCATTGAACATGTAATTAACTAAAATAATAAACTAGACTATAAATTGTAGCATGTTTAATCCCTTAAACTATTATTTTACTTGAGCATGATGAATTAACTAGTTGCACATGTTTAATCAACCTAATTAATCACTAATGCATGTTAATTAAGTAGAGTGAGTTAACTAGTAATTGACTAAATGTAATTAATGGAGATAATAATATTAGCATGCTAGTCTTTCCTTTGATTATATTCTGTATGTTACTCCTTTACTGTAATTTCCTTTAATACAATTATATTGTCTTTTGCCGCAATTCCCTTTACGATGTTTTATTTCAATTGAAATTAATGGAGATGCTTTACTTTATTAGCAAATAATGGAAAAGAGGAAAGAAGAAGGAATTAAGTAGGAATGGATTAAGAATTTCAGTGACTATATGAATAGATGTTTTTATATCTCCTTTTTTATTGTTTTCTTGGTATTGTGTATAATCCTGTTTATATTTACTTGTTCATAGCATGTTATTGTCTACTAAACTCGAGTATGTTAATGAGCATGATTAATTAATTAGAGTGTCTAATTTACTAGCATGTAAAATCCTTGATTCATGTCAATTAATTAGAGCAACTAGCTAAATTGGAATAATTAACGAGACTCAAACATGTCTATCTATCTAGAGTAATCAACTAGACCTCAACATGTAATTGACTACTAGACTCGAGCATGTAATTAGTGTGTTTAAATTAATTAGCATGATGAACTAATTAGTAGCATGTTAATTAACCAAATTATATTAGCATGTTTAATATATCACGAACCCTTGAGCATGTTAATTGACTAACTAGTTGAACATGTTAGTTAAATTAACTAATAACAACCTTGAGCATGCAATTTAATTAGGATATCTGGCTATAATAATAATTGCAACTAATCTTTAAGTATGCAAATTATCTAGGATAATTCACTAGAATAACGACGCTAATTTGTCTTGAGTATGCTAAGAATAACTAATTAGAATAATAAAGGTAATCTATCTTGAGCATGTAAATTATTTAGGACAACTACCTAGGATAATAATTGTAATCTGTCTTTGAGTATGTAACTTAACTAAGAATAAAAGCATGTAATCAACTCTTGAGTATGTTAATTTAATTATGTTTGACTTTAGACGCACGTCTATTGTTAATTTCGTTATAATTCCTTTATTATTGTGAATTACATACTCAAGCATGTCCCTTGTTTAATTAATTCTATAATTGCTTCATTCACATGTCTTACCTTATTGGGTGCTCCATTGTTGTTACTTGTCCTTGGGTGCGCTTTCAATTTCTGTTATACATCTCTATGAGCGATTTCAATTATAGTTACTTTCATTTCAATGCGTATTGTTAATGTTATGATATAATACATCGTGCATCATGTTAGGTTAAGAATGTATAGTCATGCATCACACTAATAGAAACCAATAGGGAGTGCCGCCAAGAGTGGTACTCACACATGCATGAGTAAGGAAAAATGTTAAGAAAATGAAGAAAAGAAGAAAAGGGAGTTGGGGGATGGATGGGTAAGTACGGATCAGCCAGATAGACAGGATATAGAAGAATATTATCTTTTCCTTGTCGGGACTGCGAGACTGTCTACCCTAGGTGGTTGAAGCTGACAAAGATCTACCCTACCTCCACGGATTCTTCCAATCTCCAGCTCGAAGTACGAGTAAAGAAACAACAAACGTAATGAAAAGACTAGTTTGGGGCGATACCCACTCCAGAAAGAACTAAAGAGAGTCATAAGCATATTATATAAACCTTTTTCCTTAATGGGCCATTAGGCTCACGTATTACTTGTGGTGTAGATGCAAACGATGAACAGATAACAAAGAGATAATCTAAAGTAGGGATGAAGGATTTGCACGAGCGAGATTGGGGCTGGCCGGACAATAGAGAATAAAAGAGAAAAATGTTGTAAATGAATTGTAATTAATTATTTAGTTTCCCTTTCTCAAATGCAGTATTCATTTGTTTAGAATTGATTTATTTACGCTTCCGCAAAGTTTTGATAAACCTGCTATGTTTTAAATAAACGATTTTATAACGCTTCCACACCTTATTAATTGGATTTTAAAACAAGTTTAACGAAAGGTTAGTAGCGGTTCAGTTTATGTTGCACTCTGATTTGTTTTAAAAAGAAAATTTCAAATTTTCACGTCTTTTAAAGGATTTACGAAAAATTGGGTCGTTACATATTTAATGCAATACGTTTAAATATCTTTGGATACTTAATCACATTAATTAAATATATAAACATGTCACTTTACAATCATTAATCATAAACATTGGTTCACCTTTGGGTGACCTCATAGTTTTATAATTAATAATTCATTTTCAATAACATCACAATAACTAAACGTATAAAGTGAATCATTTTTTGTTCAATTTATCATCAACTCTCTTCCTCTTGAGTTTGGTCAGTTCCAAGTGAATTATAACATCATTAAAGAAAAGTGGGACTTTCAAGAATATAAGACCATGTTGATTCAAAAAGAAGGGAGGTTGAAGAAAATGAAAGACTATACCATTCATTTGACGTTTCAGAAGGAAGCCAATAGTAGCAAATGAAAGCCAAGTAAAAAGAACAAAAGGAAGGAAAAATACCCATTAAATGCTAATGAAGAGCAAATCCGAAAAGAACTTAAATGCTACTTCTGTAACAAAGCTGGACACATTAAGAAAGATTGTCCGAAAAGAAAATTTTGGTTCGAAAAGAAAGGTACTCCATTTGTTTCAGTATGTTTTGAATCAAATATTATAGAAATACCTAATAATACTAGGTGGTTAGATTCTGGAGCTACTACTCATGTGTCACATGTTACGTAGGGATTTCTTTCGATCCAGCCCATAAACGAGAATGAAAAGTTCTTGTACATGGGAAACATAATGAAGACACGAATAGAATAAATTGGGATGTATAGATTGATCCTGGACACTAGATGTCATCTGGATCTAGAAGAGTATCTTTATGTTCCTGAATGTGCTAGAAATTTGATTTCTATTGCGAAGTTGGATTATATAGGTTTTAATGTTAAGATTGACGATGATATATTTTTCTTGTACAAACATAAATATTCTTATAGTTGTGGTATTTTGAAAGATGGTTTGTATTGCTTCAATCTTGATATTAAATATGTAGAATCTCTATTTAATGTTGATCATGCGATTGAAATTAACGTAGTGCAACAAATGAAAGTTCTACTTTCTTATGGCATAAATGTCTAAGTCATATATTTAAAGAAAGAATGTTGAGGTTAATGAAAAGTAATATTTTACCTCAATTAGATTTAATGACTGAAGTGTGTGTATAGATTGTATTAAAGGAAAACAAACTAAACACATATTAAAGTATTCTACCATAAGAAATATTGAATTTTTAGAATTGATACATCTGACATATGTAAGGATTATGACTAACGTTAAATACGGGATATAAGGATTGTAAGTAAGAGTAAAAAATTTAGTAGCATGATTATGACTTAGATAATTGGCTTGCTTAATCTCACAACACAAGAATGGGCACAACCTTCTTTTTCCCCCTCTTCTTCGTTGGGTTCGAAGCTCCTCCAGGTATTTGTTGCTGTGTCAAAAACGTGGACAATCGATGTCATCCTCGCTGATTCCCCCGGGATTCGATATCCCACCAAGTAATACAAGCGGGTTCCGATTGCGGCCATTGTCAGGTACAGTCGTTCGAATAAGGAGATTGCGTCCACCGATCCAATGGAAGTAAACGGGCGTGATATGGTCATGAAACGAGATCCCTCGACTTCATTCCAAAGCCTGCCATCGTATGCCTCTAGATGGCCTTTCCAGAGTTTCAAACAATCACCTGAGCTAAACAGCTTTTCTTCTACGGGTATGATCTGATTGGGAGGAACGTCTAACAGCCACATTCCGGTAATGATTTTCCACTCGGCCGATTCTGAATCATAGGCTTCTGCAGAACTTCGTTCCACCGTGTACCATGATCCGCCTTTCCCGGCAAATCCTCCGACCACATGGAACTTCCCTTGCCAATTCACGCCGACACAGTTATACCTTATTGTATTCATATCAGGAAGCGACATCCATTCGTCAAGCGAAGGATCATAAACCTCCGCAGATGAGATTCCCTCCGCGCATTTAAGCTCACATTTTCCTCCCGCGACATAGATTTTCTCGTCGATCACTGCGCAAGCAAATTCAAAACGTGGCGTAAGAAGTGGAGCGCATCTGATCCATGTGTCAGTTCGTACGTTATAACGTAAAACTAGCGACCGAACCTCGAGGTCATCTTCAGCACCTTGGCCCAGAATTTTTCGACATAGACGGCCTCCAATGATGTAAATCCAATCGTCCATGGCTACCATCGAAAATCCTTTCAATACAAGGTTGTCGGAAAGTTCAGGGATTTTAGTGACGCGTCGCCATGCATTGATAGATGGGTCATAGCAGTCTAGCCAATTAGAGGCGTCATTGCTTGGAGATGGCTCTCTCCGGCAGAATGATGCGTAAATCAGGCAATTGTCTAGACTGTTTGCCATTGAAGAACACTGAACTGACGGGAGAAGATTTGGGCCTGAGAAACAAAAAAATTGGAGCTAGATTAGCTAATAGGCTAAATTTGAAGTGTGATTGGGGGAAGTTTTAAGTGAGAAACAAATTAGTTTATATGGAGGAAAGTTGCGGATGTAACAATGGATATTTACTCGATTACATCGACAGAATGTAGGAAAAAAAAAAAAGAGGGACGATATCTAGGGTTCTTCCTTGTTCTCCATTTAGTGTTTTTTGTGATTTATATTTTTTATTGTCTTTTTATTTAAAATCCAAACACATTTATTTGACAAATCCTAGAAAAAAAAAAAATTCTTTGGAACTAATGATTTTCAAATTCCAATGTTTATCTTTTTTATTCCAAAAAATTTTCTTCTTATGCATTAAAAAAATTGCTATGAAAATAGGAAAGCAAAGTTGATCTTGTTACGTCCCAAAGGAGACCCGAAAACAGAACGAGAAATAACCTGACCTAGAAGAATTGAGTTGTCTGACCTTTTTACTTATTCACTTATTAAGCAACGGAAAACTTAAATGAAAAAGAATAAATTCAAGGCCCGACTAATTGGGTTAAATCAAAGGTTTATTAGTGATGACATATCATATACATGTAGTAAGGTAAGTCTATACATAAATAGTGTCGGGATCTTCCACACTAAATTGAAGATCCTCCTCACTAAATTCTGAAAAAGGGGGTGTCGTATGGAGATGTGACTATTATTTGCGATGATAGCAGTGTTAACTTCACATGTCAGGATCCTCCCTGGGTTGTTGATTCTGGTGCTTCATACTATGTTACTTCTCAGTGTGATATGTTTTCTACCTACAATAATGGTGAGTTTGGTCGTGTGAAGATGGGGAACGATGTAGAATGCAGGGTCGTAGGCATAGGTGATGTCTACATGAATGCTGACGCCGGACATCGATTGCGTCTTAAGAATGTAAGACATGTTCCTGATATTCACTTAAATTTAATCTCCACTGATGTACTTGATGATGAGGGATATCATAACCCCTTTGGTGAAGGTAAGTGGAAACTCACTAAGGGATCTTTAGTGGTCGCCAGAGGAAAGAAATACAGTTCGCTTTATTTGATGCACGCTAAGTCTTACGAGGGAGAAGTGAATGCGATTGATGACTCTTCTACTCAACTATGGCATATGAGACTTGGATACATGAGTAAGAATGGTATGCAGAAGCTTTCTCAGAAACAAATAATTCCTTGTTTGAAATCTACAAAGTTAGAAGTATGCACTCATTGTTTAGGTGGTAAACAACACAATGTGTCCTTTAAAACCTTGCCTCCTTTAAAACCTTGCCTCCATCTAGAAGACCAAATGCATTAGATTTGGTACATACTGATATTTGTTCTATGGATACTATGAGTCTTGGTGGTACTCATTATTATATCACTTTTATCGATGATCATTCTAGAAAAGTGTGAACTTATGCTTTGAAGACTAAAGATAGGACTTTAGATATCTTCAAACTTTTCCACGTGTCAGTTGAGAGAGAAATTGGCAAGATGTTGAAATGTGTCCACTCAGATAATGGTGGTGAATGCAGAGGGTCATTCGAGGAGTATTGTAAAACTCATGGGATCAAGTTTAAAAAACAGAGCCAAAAATGCCCCAGCACAATGGAGTTGCAGAGAGGATGAACTGCACGATTAAATGCCTCATGCAAAGTTGCTGAAGTCCTTTTGGGGGGAGGCAATGAGATTGGCTGTTGACTTGATAAATCTTTTGCCTTCAGTTCCTTTGAATCATGATATACCTAAGAGGGTGTTGTCTGGAAAAGATGTTTTATATTGTCACTTTAGAGTTTTTGGTTGTAGGGTATTTGTGCATATTCTTAGAGATGAAATATCTAAACTTGATAGTAAAACAAGGCAGTGTATTTTCATTGGTTACAATCATGAGGAATATGGGTACAGATTTTGGGATCCGGTCAACAAAAAGGTTATTAGAAGTAAAGATGCAGTTTTTATGGAAGATCAAACCATTGAAGACTATGAAAAGACAAAGAACCTAGAGTCTAGCAGTGAAGAGCAAGTTGATTCAGGTATGGTTTATCCACCTACAATGCTTATTAATGAGAATATAGATGCACAGACAGATGATCTCTTTCCAGCTGAAATGTTGAAGAGAACTTAGAAGAGCCACTAGTTGAGCTTCAGTTATGAAGATCCATTAGAGACAGACAACCTTTTAAGAGACATTCTACTAGAGAGTATGTGTTACTTACTTATGGGAGAGAACCAAAAACTTATCTTGAGGTTTTGTTGCATGGAAAGAAAAATGAATGGGTAGGGTGCAATGCAAGATGAGATGAAGTCCTTGCGTGAGAACAACCCTTATGACTTGGTGAAATTACCAAAAAGAAAGAGAGATTTGAAAAACAAGTGGATGTTCAGATTGAAGTCGAAAGAAAGTAGCTTACAATCAAGGTATAAGGTAAGACTGGTTGTGAAAGGATACAGCTAGACAAAAGTTGTTGACTTTGATGAGATTTTCTCACCTGTCGTGAAGATCAGTTTGATCCAGTTGTTTTGGGACTTGCTGCTAGTTTTGACTTGGAGATAAGACAACTTGATGTGAATACAACTTTCCTTCATAGAGATTTAAACAAAGAAATCTATATGGAGCAGCTTGAAGACTTTAGAGCTAAAGGAAAAGAAGATCTTATCTGCAGGTCAAAAAAGAGTTTATACGGGCTTAACCAAGCGCCAAGACAATGGTATAGAAAGTTTGACGCTTTTATGGAAGTGAATGGGTACAGTAAGACTACTTCTGACCATTGTGTTTTTGTGAAGAAATTTTCGGACAGTGATTTTGTGATTCTTTTACTGTCCGTCGATGATATGTTGATTGTGGGACAAGATGCTGTTAAGATAGAAAAGCTAAAGAAAGTGTTTAGTAAATCCTTTGCCATGAAGGATTTAGATCTAGCTAAACAGATTCTTGGCATGCAAATTATTCGTGATAGGAAGAACAACAAACTGTGGTTATTTTAGGAGAGGTACATAGAGAGAGTTCTTAAAAGATTTGACATGGGCAAAGCGAAGCCTATTGTGTCTTCACTGGCAGGACATTTTAAGCTTAGCACCAAGCCATGTCCTACTAGTGAGAATGAGAAGCAGGAGATGAAGAATGTGTCTTATGCACCTGTAATAGGTAGCTTAATGTATGTCATGGTGTGTACAAGACCAGATATTGCTCATGCAGTTAGTGTTGTCAATCGTTTTCTTTCTAATTCAGGAAAAGAGCATTGGACAGTAGTAAAATGGATTCTTAGGTATCTCAGAGGCACTTCCAAGGTGTGTTTATGCTTTGGAAAGGGTAAGTTTGTGTTGGATGGTTTCACAGATGCAGATATGGCTGGTGACATAGACTCAAGAAAGTTTACATCCGGATATTTGGTTATTTTTGCAGGGGGAGCTATTTCATGGCAATCTAAACTACAAAATTGTGTTGTTTTATCTACTACAAAGGCTGAGTATATTGCAATTATATAAGTTTGTGGATGAAAAAATTTCTACAAGAATTGGGTCAAAAACAAGATAAATTGATTTTGTACTGTGACAGTCAGAGTGCAATTTATCTTAACAAGAATTTTACTTTTCACTCACATACGAAACATATTGATATGAGATAATATTGGATTCGCGAAATGTTGGAATCAAAGATGCTACAGTTTGAGAAAATTCATACTAATGAGAATTGATCTGACATGATGACAAAAGTTTTATCAAAAGAAAAGTTGGAGGCTTGTAGGTAGAGAGTGGGCTTGCTAGAACCCAATATATGAGCCGAGTGGAGAAAATTTGTTGAACTTGGCCCATATTTGGCTTGGGTATAAAAGACTATTGTACAGGCTGAAAAAAACAGCCATGTGCTTTCCACACTGGAGAAGGAGTCAACTTTAGCGGCTTGTGGAAGGTGGAGCTCGTGTTCCTTTGCTTTTCTGTTCAGTCGTCACAAAAGATGTGCTTTTTAGTTTGTAGATGAAGGAGGGCACTGTACACACTACACTGGCTTGTAGTTCACATTTTGAACCGACCAGGGGAGCCTTGCGTTGTCGCAATTAGGAAAGCTAATTAAGATTTGATGTTTTTCTTAACTAGCGATTAAGCAATGATATGTATTTCGATCATTGTTATTGTTATATTTGTTCATCAGTCTCTGCTTAAAAATATTAACGTTAAATCAATTAATTATAATAATATTTCCCCAAAGTGTTTATTTTTCTAATACAATTATTCGGGAGCCACCTATGCAAACGCAAGAAAATAATGTACATCCAACTGTTGCGACTTTACAATGAGGATGTCAACTTTGGCAGTGGATTAAGAAGATCCAAATTTTGGACAAATTAGACACAAAAACGGAAAGCGGTCTCTTTTGGTAGGGACGTCAGAAATAGTAACGTTTGTCCATCCACAAAAAAAGGCACGGTCCCCGAAAAAACACATTGCACGATACCCGCCCCTCTCTCCCCCACACATATCATCTCAATTTACACCCTCATCAGCACGCAACGACGCAAATAATTCAAAATTTCAATTTCAACCATTTGCGTAATTTGGATTTGAATAAGCACGGCCGAATTTGAATTACTTGCATGAAAAGTTTTCAGCTGTAAGCTTTGCTATGAAAGCATCTAATGGTGGAAAGATTAAGAATGTTGAGAAGAACCTGGTTATTGGTGCATCTGGGCGTCTTATACTGGCTCAAAGCAGCTCCATTTCCAATGTAATAGTCCAGTATCTTCTTGAAAGTTCCTCTTTCAACTATGCAGAGCTGAAGAGGTCCTATGGAACTGCATCTTCTCGAAATGACGTAGCCATGATCCATAAAAGAAGCGTCCATTTCACTGCAACATTGGCTTAGAATCTCGTCTTCTACCTCTCCTTTGATCTCCCAGTATATTATGTAGTGGCCCGGCTGCTTACCCACGTCTGCATGACTCGTGAAGTCTACTATTTCGGCTCCACTTTGGCTCAGTATTTCAGACCCACTCTCCACAACTAGTTGAAGGTCTTTCTCAGTGTTCTTGTCGATGTTGACCGTCAGTATAAGCTTCCTCCTGCAGATAAAATTTAATTTTGGAGTTCTGTGGTGGAAGCCAGCCACTTCAACTATGTCTCCTAATCTGTACCTATAAAGTCCTGCAAAACACAATCACATAAACCCAATCAGTTTTCGATCAACTTCTGACCGGCAGACACGATCCATCTTGAACTGAAATTCCGTGGGAGTGGTAAATTCTTTCTTTTCATCAATAGTTTACCCGTGACGTGGTATTGACTGGGCAATCATTCGCCATTGCAGCACTTTTTCTAGAGCTTCCGAGCGTTGAAAATTTGCAAATGTCTGTTGAAACGTACCTGTCAATGTAGTCAGCACGATCTCATACTCTTGTCCGAGCTTAGCTTGTGAAAGCGGGATTGGCTCCCCTTCCAAGAATTCATCAACGACGAACAATCCGCAATCTTCTTGCTTCTGTCTATAAAGGGGTATGAACTCGAAGTAATTAAAAGTTGGAATTACAGCGAAAGTAACATTCTCTGGGGCTAAGGATGGATCCACATTCACCCCAATCCAACTCTCAGTCGATCCATAATCGGCGCTAACCAAAGGCAAGTCCCCAGCATATTGTCTCAATTTCTTCAAATATGGTAGCATTGAACCAGTCATTATGGAATAGATATACTTAACATTTGGCCATAACTTTGGAATTAGGCCAAACCAGTTTGAATCTTCAAGCTCTTTGCAATATGCTTCAATTATAGAAGCTAAAACTGGGTTTGCTGAGATTATTTCTAGAACAGCCGTTCGCAGTTTGGGTAAAGTGATTCTTGGGTGAAGTTTAGCTTCTTTTATGTCATCGCACAAGTCTTTCCACAGCTCCTCAAATGTGGAAAAAGCTTGTACTATGCTGTAAGCAAAAGTAGAGGTCACGAACTCCACTTGGTCGGAGAAGAAAAGCCCCAGAAGAAGATGACAATACGTGGATTGCTTGTAATCTCCACTAGAAATCACTTCTTCTGGGCTGCAAGTGAATGACTTTGTCTTTTGTTGTTTGATTTTGAACTCTTCGCTTCCATAGTAATGGGTCGTGGCTGTTCCTGTATCTAAGCCTCCTCTTGTTTTGATCAGTTTGCTACTGTATATAAACTCTAAGATCCTCTTTCCTTCCCGTATTGGGTAAACCCTTGAATTGAAAACCAAAAGATCGTAAACTTTTGTCTGAGATTTCCGGAAGAGAAAGAGACAGTGGTAAGATTTGAATACCTTGATCTGTAACCAGCAGCTATCCTAAAAATCTGAAGAGTAGTTTGAGCGCTACGGCGAGTGAAGGGTAATAACTTCGGCTTTCCGTCAGTGGTGCCAGAACTGCATTAAAAAAAAGTTGAACTTTAATGTTATTTTATTCAATTCTTGGTAGCTGGGATAGTGAATTGACATGCGAAGTTTTTGCAGAAGTGTTTTTTTTCCTGTCAAGACTTAGACCTAGACAGAAACTTATTCTACATGTGCTGTAATTCCTCCTCTCCCATTAAAACCCCAAAAGAACAGAAAGAAACAAAAACCAGAATGGGTTAGAATACGCAGCAGCAGGGAAATAAACTAGGAAAATGGGGTAAAAGGGAGAAGAAAAATTGGTCTAGAAGAAGAAGAAGAAGTAGGATGAGAAAGATAAGGAGTGGAATTCCAGATAACCTCAACGAAAGAGTTGTTATGGGCTTCTGAGTAAGTATGGGACCTCGGTCCCCGTCTGCAATTCTTTTAAGAAAGGGCTCCAAATCTTCATGAGAAACAAGAGGAACCAAGGAAGTAAAAACGGATTCCAACTCCAAATCATCTATCTCTTTCACTTTCACGTCTCCTAACCATTTCTTCAGATACTCAACTTCGCAGTTCATCTCAAGAATTTGGCGGAGGATCTGAGTCTGAACCACTCCAGCTTTCTCACAAACATCCTCGAACCAGCGGATGATATCAGAGTCAGGAAAGTCGCCATTGGTAATCGCTTCATCAGTTACAACGGCTTCCATTGTAAGAGCTTTCTCGCTTCTGTGCAAGAAATTTTTGCACTTTGCAGGCTGAAATATTTGGTCTTTAGATTATGAGATTAAAACAAGGGGAAATTAACACAGTTGACCTTATAGTTTGAGATCAATAATAAGTTAAACTCTAAAATTTTTTTATTAATAACTAAAACCCTGAATTATTGAAGAAGAATGCCAGCAACTTCGCAATCACATTTTTCTGCTAAATCTGTCAACATTAATGTCTCAGTTTCGCAGATGCCAAGGACCGTCGAACTGAAACAAAAGATGTTAATTATCAGGGGACGAGGGACGTCCTTCCTGCACGTTGGAAGATGGACTCTCATTGGAACAATTATTTGGCAATGATGGATGATTGTCAATGGCTGTTGGATCGAGGAAAGACGTCCCCGCTCGAAATTGACTAATAGGATTGAATCTGTCATTTTTCAAAAGCGATGGTGGACGATCGTCTATAGTCATTGGATTGAGGGAGGGACGACTTTTATTGGGATTGACAGTTAAGATTGAATCTGACATTTTCTGTTGAGAGTAATGTGTCCAATGAGTATATGTAATAGAATAATTTTGTAATATATGAATAAATTTATATCGATTGATACTATGTTAACCTTTTAAATTATGTTTTATAAAATTTATAGAAAATTTCTTGGTTATTTATGTTAATTTTATCTTAACATATATATTGTATATATGTGGGATAAAATATAAGGAATAATAACCAAAATAAGTCCATGACTTATATTTGAAGTATGGAAACTTCAAATAGTTTATAGCCATGAACATAGTTTATCTCATTAATAATATATTGTCATGTCCCGACTATATATGTGGTGACATAAGATAAATATGTTTTATATAATATGATTATATAGGGCTGGACCATATAAAATTATATTGTTCTGATAATTTTTGTTAAATATAAAATAATTATTTTTATCATAATAATTCTCATAGATATAAGATCTTAATTCGTTTTATTTAACAAACTTTTATTTTATTTTAATTTATTCTTTGATTTACTAGATAAAGTTTTGTACAAGCTACGATTCATATACCTTATATATTATGAGTAAATTAAAATGAATAGCTGAAAATGTTAATATCGATACAATGAAATATATTTCTATAGATTCTCTTGTTTGTTAGTTCATAGATCGAATAATTAGCATGTAATTAATAATCGTTATAAATTAATTATTGAATCAAGAACTAATGGTAGTCAAGGATAAAGACGTAATATGATAGGTTAACGGATTATAAACCTAGCTCTATTACGAATCTAAATATATTGTTAATACATATGTAACGACTGATATCAATGGATATTACTTTGAGTAAATATACTCTATAGTTTTTAGAGTGCAACTCTAAGTATTTAGTGAAATTACTTTAAAGTTAATAATTATGTTAATTAATATAAAGAGTTTATATTATTTAACGAAATATTATTAGAGCTTATAACTATAAGTCAATCGATCTCTTCGTCACATTCTATCATTATTCGAATAATAGAAAAAATAAATAAAGATGATTAAATAATTAATTCTTTAATACACTCAATAATAAGTTTATAATTTTCTATTAGATGGAATAATTGAATTATTGATTATTCAATTAATTAAAAAACATAAAGTAATTTTTGAAAATGATTTTTAAAATGAATTATGTCAAATTTGAGTTAATGTTCTATTGCCAGTGTTCAGCTATAGTGACAAGATCTTTTGATTTCCATAACATTTTTGTTACAAATGTATTATAACTTAAATGGTAAATTAATATTTGTAGTGATTTTCTTTAAATGCCATAATGACCATTATGGAGTTATTCCGCTATAAATAGAGGTTCAACTTCATTAACATGTGTGGTTGAAATATTTGAGATTGAATAATCTATTTTGAGAGCAAATTTGTGAATTTTCCGTGTTGGATGTAAAGAAGCGTTCTCTAAATTTAAATAGATCATCTCATATGTTAAGAATACGTTTTATTATAAATTGAGTGTGATATTGCTGCGTTCATCACACCCACACATGTTTATTCGAGGTGAGTAGGATTGACGGGGAAGATCGAATGATGATTTTGTACCCGTTTGAAGTAAGCTATAAATGTATAATTTCTTAATATTTTAGATTAGATATAAATAAATATGTTTAAATACATATTATTATTAATAACAACAATCTATTTTATGTTCATGTTAAAATTATTTTTCATGGTACATAGTTTACACACATTACCGTTATTATGAACATTGGTAATTCCGTCGTGCGAGGGAACCTAAAAACCAACATTTTCCAAATGTGATGACGGACGATTGTCCATGGTCGTTGGATCGAGCGAGGGACGTCCCTTATAAGGATTGACAGTCATGATTGAATCTGTCATTTTCCAAAGGCGATGGCAGACGATCGTCTATCGCCGTTATATCGAGCAAGGGACGTCCCTGGATCAGAATGGACGGTCAGGATGAACTCCAAATTCTTTAACATTTAAGGGTCACATGCAAGTCATACGCATTTTTAAAAGGCCTGAATTCCCACAATTAATACATACATCCCTCTTCCAAAACATACGTCACTCGACCAATTTTGGATGTCTCTCATCTAGATACGGACGTCCCTCAACCAAAGATTACATCGTTCTGTCAATTACGGATGTCGCTAGCCTCACAATGGACGTCTCTCATCTTAAGACGACATAGTTCAAGTAAAAACAGAAGTTCGTCTTGATACGAGAACGTCCATTTTAGACTGAAGGTCCTTCTCTGAACACTAAACGATAGTGTTTCTTATCTTGATTGATGCAAATCTGCCTATATAATCGTGAAGGACATTCTGTGCCCTAGCTATTGACAGATTCAATTATGGCAGTCAATTTCGAGCGGGGGACATCTTTCCTCGATGCAATGGCCATTGACAATCGTCCGCCATCGCCTGATGATTGTTTCAACAACCGTCCGTCTTCCAACAAGCAAGAGGGACGTCCTTCGTCCCCCGATAATTGATGTCTTTCGTTTCCATTCAACGGTCCTTGGCATCAATGAAACTGAGGCGTTAATGTCTAAGAATTTGAACAAGAAATATGACTGCAAAGGTCACTGGTGTTCTTTTCTTAAAGTTCAAAAATTTAGTTATTAGTGAAATTTTTTTAGAGTTTAATTTGTCGTTGATTCTAAATTATAGGGAATGTAATGTAACGTCCCCCGATGCTCCAAGTACATTATTGTCCGCTTTGGGTCGATGCTAGCACAATTTTGTTCTTGGGGTTAGCCCAAAAGGCGTTGTACTAGGTAGGGAGGGGAACCCTACTTATAAACCATGCATTTTCTACTCTCCCAAGCGATATGAGATTGTGCACCTCCACTGATATGGGTCAAACCCGCACCTGGGCATTTTCTGACATTCACAGGATAGGTTGCCACAATTTCCCCCCATTGGGAACCTGACGTCCTCGTCGGCCACACTTTCAATTGGGTTTTCGCTCTGATACCATTTGTAATATTCTCTGATGCTTTCAGTATAATATTGTCTACTTTGAGTTGAAGCTCGCATAATTTTATTCTTAAAATTTACCTAAAATACATTATATCATATATAAAAAAAATCTTATTTACAAGCCGTATATTTTTCTACTCTCTTGTAATTATAAATCTATACTGATATGGATTGTACGTGCACCTAAATCTTTGGCGAACTTCGGACTGACACATGTGATTAACTAAAAATAAATAAAAGAAAAATTTTAAAATATATATATAATAGGGTTATTTTTATCTGACACCTTCAACTAAGGACACCTTTTTATCTATCACCTTATGGTTTAAAAATTTGCAATCAACACCTTGTACTATGCTGTGTTTTCATTTAACACCTTCTGTGTAGCGCCAATAGTTATAATATCCAGAAACCTACCTCTCCACAGCTCTTCTCTCCTCTCTCCTCTCCTCTCCAAAGCTCGCTCGCTCACTCCTTTTCTTCCCCAAGCACGAAGGCGAAGACGAAGACGACGATGACGGCTTGAAGCAAAGCCCGACTTTGCTAAGCGATGATGACGACGACAACTTCTTGAAGCAAAGCCCGACAGCACCTACTGTTTAGTGCCATTTGTTCTAATCTCCATAAAACTACCCCATGCAGCTCGATTAGGTATTGGGTCCCTATTTTGCTCACTGTTCTTGCGTGATTTTGAGAATTAATTTGGTTCTTCCATGATTTTGAGAATTAATTCTTCTCTTGTTGCCCTATTTTTTTCTTAATTGTTGCCCTGTTTCCATATAGGTGTTGCAGTAGCCGTCGGTTTAGTGTGATCTTCAGCAACACCACTGTTTAGGTATTGCTCTATGTTTGATTGAACTATTGAAATTTTGTTTTGGATGTTGATGTTGATAGAATTGGTTATTGCTCTATGATTGGCTATTGCTCCGTGTTGCAATGCTGTTTTGGATGTTGTTGTTGGATCGGTTATTGCTCTATGATTGAACTATTGAAATTTTGTTTTTAAATGTTGATTGTTTGATTGTTGAAATTCTGTACTTCTCTTAGGGATGAATTCAGCAACATGACACCCTAATCATTTGTACTATAGAAAGTTGAAATCACTCTATTCTTCTGTAGAATCTATTGAAATCACTCTACGTTTGCCCATCTCTGTGTGTTTGCTTTCACAAATATAATCTTTCCAGATAATTCAGACCCATCTCCATGTTACAACGTGCTAGTGGCAGAAATGCTTATTCCTGGAAGTGAGCTATCACAGCATATCATCACTACTGGAATGGAGGTAAGTGGTACTAGCAATATGAAATTTGCCCTCAATTGCTGCCTCGTAATTGGAACATTGGATGGGGACAATGTTCATCCAATGTTGACATCAGAGAGGAAATTGGAGAAGAGAACTTTTTCTTATTTGGTGCAACAGCAGATGAAGGGCCTAGATTGCGCAAAGAGAGAGAGAATGGACTAGTATGAATTTTTTACTACCTTATTTACAATGAATGCATTTTTAGGAATGGAGCATTCGGAAGCTTTGATTTGGAAGCTTCTTGTTAATTGTTTATTTTGCGTGCAGGGATGAAACAAGATGGCTAAAATTGTCGATATTAAGCACTGCTGGGAGTGGGAAATTTAGCAGTGACCGGACAATTGCGCAATATGCCAAGGAAATATGGAGGATAGAGGAGTGTTGGGGTCTGATTCAGACTTCTTCTGAGTTCAAATTTGCTGCTGGGAGTAAGCTAAATAAATGAGTTGGCCATTTTGGAGAAGCACTCGTAATCCCGGGACTGCATTTTATTAGATGAAATTGTATTATTGGAAAATAATTTTTGAAAAAACGATGTTTGTGCTGGAAGTAAAACGCCATGGTTTAGGCATACAGAGAACATGTCGATTGTACACTTTTTGTATTTGTACTTATTTTGTGTAGAAAGACAAGTAAATGTTGTTCTTCTAACATGAAAATTCTTACCTCTCTTCTTTATATTAACTCAAAGCTCTATATATAAATGCTGCCATTATCAATTTCTGAAAGATAAAAAATCACCAGACAGATCAATCACAATATAATCTCAAGATCAATCATACACTTCATTTATCCAAATTTTATAAGTTAAATACCATACCCATTTTTCAAGGCATGAGGAGGAGAATGCCCAGTTTTCTCAAACATTATTAGCCAATGGTGTGGGAGAAATTCTATGAGAAAAACACACCAAGAAAGTGTAATGACGACTTCTACAACAAGTTTTATGCCTCGTTCTCACTTGTTTGAGGCAGTGTAAATGATGAGTATTTTATAGCCATTTGCTCACTACGAGTCAACACCTTGAATTTTCCAGCTGTCAATGATTCACCTCTCTTAAAAATCAGTCTTCTCAGCTCCACATATGCACAATAATCAACTCCATAAACCATACAGTCCTCCATGAATGAAGAAACATCAACTCCCACTCCTTCACCTAAAGTAGTCAGAAAAATCAAATCAACCACTTTTGGAACTTATTCAAATACAAAATCAAAAAGTTAGAAATATAGCTCAAATCAAATTATAGTTGTTGCAATTTCCCATGTTGTCAAACCAATTCTTGCAACTAGAATTTTTGATAATCAGAACCAAAAAATAAAACTTACCGTCCGTAACAAGAAGCAAGTTTTTCGACGAAAATTTGTATGAGGGCAATGAACCATCCCAAGCAAAGTGCTAAAAATTACAACCACTGAATAACAATTTTCTTCCTATAGGAAAGAACCAAAAGAGAAAAGATCGTTAAATTGAAGCCAAATAGTCCAAAAGATCACAATCTCCACATATAGTTTATCTTAAATGCACAATATAGCTAAAAGTAAAGACAAATAAAACATTTATCTGCAGTATATAGCCCAAATAAGGCATGAAACAAACATAATTATCACTGAAAGAGTGTTATTTTAGCCAGTGACTTTCATTTCAATCATCATTATAACAATTTAAATATAAAACATATAAACAACATTTAATTTTAACTACTAGATGGTGGCAAACAGACACCATTCTCCAAATAAAGATGCTGACTGCCTTAGTCATCAATTAGCAAAGACTTACCAATTGGTTTGGCTCTAAGTTCAATTAATTGAAAATACTTGATTCGTTCGAGTTGAAAATTACAGGTGGATTGTATAGTTTGTTACACAAGCTCAGATTGATATATAAAATGAAACTAAAAACTGAACCAATTAAGCTTGTAAAATAGCTTAATCGGGAAATAGAGTTGCATAATTCCAAAATAATTTGGAAATAGAATTGCATAATTCCAAAATAATTTGGATATGGATCAGGCTGACCTACATACCTTTTGTGTAACTTCCTCAGAAATAGAATAATCGAGCTGCAAAGGGGATGCCAGACGAGTATCTTCGATCTTCGTAGAGAAGGGGATCGATCGTCTTCGCAGTGCAGGGGTTCGCAGAGCAGGGTTCGTCTTCGCCCAGTCAGAGGTTGCTTTGCAGAGTCGGATTTTGCTTCAAGTCGTAGTCGTCGTCGTCGTCTTCTCTTTCGTACTTCGGGGAGAAAAGGAGCAAGCGAGCTTTGGAGAGGAGAGGAGAGAAGAGCAGGTTTTTGAAAATTAGAAGTAATCGGTGATACACAAAAAATGTTAAATGAAAACCCAACAAAGTATAAAGTGTTTATTATAAATTTTTAAACCATAAGGTATAGATAAAAAGGTACACAGTTGAGTTGAAGGTATAAGAAAAAAATAATCCTATATAATAATAATAAAGAAGCGTTCAACTCAATATTTTATGGAGATAGCGTTGCTTTTGTCATAAAGCTCTACAAACCCTTTCAATAATACTGCAGAAGCATCGCAGTCTATGTACGATAGTTTGTAGACCACAAAAAATGTCATCATTTCATTTATTTAGAGAGAGACAGAGACAGTGACAGATAAGGCGAGGAGAGGAAGATAGAGAGAAGAGAGAGATTCTTTGAAATGATTAGGGTATGGATCAGAGATTATGACGATTTGAAGACGTTACAGGTGTTCTATACCCATCGGTCTATCTCTGAAATTAGACAGTTGAAAAAAACTCAAAAAATGAAGTTGGAGGTGGAGTGTGGCCGCCCGCCCAGAAGATTGGGCAGGAACAACCGAACAGGGATGGGATTTTTCAAGCAAAGGGCACTGAAGTGGACGGGGGGAGAAGGGGCTCGAAGGTTGTGGACGCGGCAAGAGAAATCATTGAAGAAATGGACCCTTTGCTGGACCAAACGCCTAATCAAGTGGCCAACTTCATCACAGCAAATAGGCAATCAATATTATTACTTAGCAAAAACAAGGATGGCTAGACCATTCAAAGGGGACCTGTTTTCGGATAGACGGGACCAACTTTCCTCATGCACAATCGAACAATATTTCCATGGCTGTCATTAATGCCTGGATCCCATTGCGGGCCCCAGAGCCTTCGACTAATAACGGCTGAACTCATTATCATCTAGTTTATGCAAATAAAGTACCTTGACAGGTTTCCTCTTGTCCTGGCTCCAGCTAACTAATCAAACAAAACTCTTTATCCGAAACTCAGATTCTGCAATTCGCCCATCACTGAAATAAAGAAACGAATTGATTCCCAGCCAATCTGCCAAAAACAGGTGTTTCTTTTTCCGGCGAACTTCATGCTGAGGAAATCAAAAGACACAGCGGAAATGGATGGCCAGAATTTTGACGTCCAAACTTTTAAGAAACAGGAATCTAATATGAAAGGAACTTTGATAGCCACGGAAAGATAACAGGATTTTCCCATTTGATCTAATTTACAGATTTTTCAGGCCGCTAACATGAAAATTCTCCACAAAATGAGTAAACAATGAACAAATGGTTAGTCTGTAAATGATAAGCGACTGAACAGTGTAAAAATGACAAGGCTTTATTCAAGTTGCACAGCCAAAACAAAACCCAGTTTCTGATACCGGAAATGCAGACGAAAGAATCTTATTAAACATTTTAACCTTCAACAAGTGTTCGGAACTTGACTCGCCTTTTAATGCTACCCATTCGATCATACCCTATACCAATCTTACTATGCATCAACTTTATTGATAAGTCAGAGTTGCCCGCCTTCCTCAAGGCATTGATCAAAACAGTTCGAACTCTTCCAGGAATTTCCCGACCTCTATCAACAATTCCATCGGCCAACTTACACGCCTCCTTCACCCGTCCAGCTTTGCACAACACATTGATCATATCCTCAAAAGCCGTCTCAGGGACGACACCCATAGGTGCCAAGTCATCCAAAATCTTGCAAGCTCTTGCCACCTTCCCACAAAGACAGAGCCCTATTGAGAGAGCCCTGAAAGAAGCTGGAGTTGGTGTGATTCCTTTGTCTATCATCTCATCCCACAGCTTCAACGCCTCTTCATTTTGATGTTTCTTAAACAGCCCACTAAGAAGAATAGTGTAAGTATAAACCGTTTGATCACAGCCTTCGTTTTCCATCCTCTTAAAGAGAGCTAATGCTTCATCAATCCTGTCGTGCTTTGCAAGTCCGTCAATGAGCGCATTATAGCAATACGAATCCCTTGTACACCCCTTCTGGACCATCTCTTCAAAAAGCATTATGGCTTCTTCAATTCTTCCTGCCTTTCCAAGACCATCAATTATGCTTGAATAAAACATAGCATTAATTGGCACACCCTTACATTTACAGAGCTCAAAATATTCCATAGCTTCCTCTAAATTCCCGCTCTTGCACAATCCATTGACAATAACCCCGTAAGTAACCTCATCTGGCTCGAGGCCATCGAGTTTCATCTTCTCAAACAGCCTCATAGCCTGTTCTATACTCCCATTTTTTGAATATGAATCAATCAGCGTAGTGTAGATTGCAACATTTGCTTTACAATCCTTCTGCAACATATTTTGAAATACAGCATAACCTTGCATACATTTCCTGTCCTTACACAGCCCGCCAATAACTAAACTATACACGTGAGGTGGAATTTCCACTCCCTTCTCTTCCATTTCATGGTAAAGAGTCAGACAAGAATCAAAATTGCCATCCGAATAGGATGCCTGTATAAGAGTCATATATGTGATCTTATCAGGTTTCACATTCCTCTCTTCCATGGCTACGAGTTTGTCTAATGCTTTTTGGGTTTTCCCCACCTTACAATATCCCTTCATCATTGTATTATATGTTACAATATCAGGCACAATTTTTCCTGACTCCATCGCCACAAAAACTCTCTCGGCAGATTCAATTAGCATTGAATTCACCAAGCCATTAACCAAAAAATTATAAGTGTACAAACTCGGTTCGATCCCATTTTCTTTCATCTGCCGCCACACCCACAATAATTCTTCCACCAATCCAAAATTTCCCAAACTTTTAATCAACAAATTAGCGGCCGGCAAGGTCATTAACAAACCTGTATTCTTAAGTTCACGATAAACAGTTCGAATTTGTTCGGAGTCACCAGAGAGGGATAAAATTTCAATCAAATAAACATAATTATCGAGCTGATGAACATATTTCTTTTGCTTGCCAGACCAGCGGAAAAAACGAAGAGCAATTTCAGGTTTGTCCCGAAGTTCGACAGACCGTAGAATGTATGCAGTAAAATTAGGGGATAACTTAATCAAGAAACTGCAACAAAAGGAGTCCAAATTGGCCTCCATGTTCAATGAACCATCTAAAAGATCAAAAATTTTTCTCACCCACGGAGATGGCGGGTTTAATTGTTGTGGGGTTGAGACGACATCAGAGACATCGATAAAGGGTTCTACCCATTCGGGAGGAGGAAGAGCGTTAGTGAATAGCCACCTGGAATTTGAGCCGAGAGTGGAGACGGGGTCGACAGCTGATGCTTTTGAGGATGACCATCCATGTTTGGTTGGAAGATGAGTGCTCGCATTGCGTAGACGAAGAAGATGAGTTGCAGAGAAGGAGAGTTGAGCTCCAACTAAGGTTCTTTTCATTGGGGCTATGGACACTAAATACCATACTGCACCCTAACTCTCCAACCTCGCGACGAATTTGGACTTGAATACTGATCTCTCCTCTTTTTAATCACAACCCTCCAGTCAGTTTTCTTTATTTTTCAATTCAATAGTCAATTATAGGAATGAGAATAATAATTGTCAACATAACCACGTGAATTTTTGTTTAATATTACTGAGGTAAAATCTTTTGTTTTTATTAATAAAATTTTCCTCTTACAAATTTTTCACAATATTCAAGTTAATTTATTTTGTGTTGATTTGATTATTAAAATCGTTAATTTTCAATCCTGCATATAATTTTTGATCAATTAATTAACCCAATAAAATTGAGTGTTACGCATGGTTAAAATATAAAGAAATGATATTCAGTAAATTATGAAACACTTCTTAGTGAGTTTGAATTTTTATCTATGTTAGTTCCTCCCCATTGAATTATTTTTTATTTTGACAAAAGAGGAGAGATTTATATAAGTTGTAAGTAGCATATATGCATATAATTAAAAGTTAAAACTATTGCATAAACTAAGGGAGAGAGATTAAATTATGCAATACTTTATGCACATGCTTAGACTTAGGAATAAACAATTTATAATAAGTTGTTATCATAAAAAATGAGGAGATTGTTAGCCTAAGTGTCATTAGGCTTATTTGTTTTGATGATGATCGTATTAAGTGTAATTATAAGTTGTTTATTAGTTAATTATGGTTAATATTTTTTATCTTTTATATCCTTGATAATCGTTATTGGTAATACTTTATAATAAGGGTATTTAGATGTATTAATATCTTTGTATAAGTATATACATCTTATAATATGATTACTAGGACTTGGAAGCTTCAAGGAATGCAATATGAGGAGAAGAGGTTGACTATAGTCGTGTGGAGGTCGACCAAAATGTTGGAAATATGAAGAGGCGGTCAACCAAAATGGAAGCGATCGACCAACCAAAATGGCAGATCGCCCATATGCTGAAATTGCAGGAAAAGCGATCAACCAAATGGAAAGCGATCGACCGGATAAACGGATAGTGGGCTCAATAATGTAGCGGCTGAGAAAAGCGGTAAAGCGGCGGACGGGTTGATTGACTGCGGAATGGACAGAGTCGAAGCGAGGTTCTAAATTGTGAAGAGACGGTCGACTAACATGAAGAAGATGGCCGGCCGGTTATTTTGTATAGCGCAACGACTAGTTCCAACTGTCGAAAGACGGTCAACCAAAATGGAAGTGATCGACCGCTCAAGCAGAGTCTATATATATGAGACTCTTGGAAGCTCACTCTAACCACGCGAGAATCGTAGCGAAACTCTGCCAAAATCATTACACGATTTCGTTATATTCATATGAGTGAATAGACTTAACTCTCTCAATCCTCAACTTGAGATTTATTATTAGAGAGTTAAGTTCTAAAATTGTAAAATTCATTTTCGCACTTGTAAATCTCTACATCAAGGGTGACATTGTAACAACCCGACTTTTTATTTCTTCTAAAAAAATGCGTTAAAATTTAAAACTTTTATATTAAAAGCTTTCAATTGAAATATAATCAGAGTGCCCATCGAAAGCCGGACGGTTAAAACTCTTTTCGTTCTATCTGCTATGAAAATATAAAATCTTTTACCAAAATATAGCGGAAGTCAAACCAAGAAACATAGTGGGTTTATCAAAACATAGCGGAAGCCGTTGTAAAATCTTTTATGAAAACATAGCAGAAACGTAAATAAGTCGTTTAAGAAAGAAGTACTAAACAAAGCATTACACGTTAATTACAAGCCACTTTATCTTTTACTTCCTTTAGCCTGGCCATCATCAAGTTTTCGCGTGTGCAAATCCTTCATCCTTACTTCGTGATATGTTCACCGTTTGTACCTACACCACAAGTAAAACGTGAGTCTAATGGCCCAGTAAGAAAAATGGTTTAAGCAATATGTTTATGTCTTTCCTTAGTTCTTTTGGAATAGGTACCGTCTCAAACCAATCTTTTCATTAGGTTCGTTCTTTACTCGTATGTCGAGCGGAAGATTGAAGGACTCATATGGGATAATATAGTTGATTGGATTTAACCTCCTATGGGCAACTAAGTTCCCGTTCTCGACAAGGTAGGGGCTTCGCCTAGCTGTCAGACTAGATCCACTACCCATCTGCCCCCCAACTTCCTATTTCTTTTCTTTTCCTTTTTAACGTTTTTCCCTCACATAATGCATGTGTGAGTACCACCTCTAAGGCGGTACTCACTAATTGTTTCTATTAACATGATGTATGATGATACATTCTCCAAATAACATGATGCATGATGCAGTATACCATAATATTAACAATGATTGAATTGCGCATGTAAAGGAAAGTAAATAACAATATTGAATGATAAAGCATAACTGAACAACAGTGATTAAACGTGCAAGTATAGAAGTGAATGGAAACAACGAATATGAATAACTTACTAGAGAGATTGCATGCTTTTAATATTAGAATATAAAACGACATGCTTTTAATATCATGCTGCTTATAAAGATGGATGTCACAATTAGACTAAACATGCTGAATAAATTGCTAAGCATTTATAGCATAATTTAATCCAAAGATAACGTACATGCAAGGTAAACATGCTCAATTGAGAAAATTACGATTCTTATTAAACATGTTTCTATTCCTATTTAATTAAACATGCTCGGATTGGTTATAGTTAGTTAATTAATTAATTAAAAATACTCCGATTAGTTATCAATTAAACATGCTCAGCTAGTAAATCAAACATGCTAGTTAATTTAACGTGTCCAAGGAAGTAATTACTAATTAAACATGCTGAGAATTCTATTTAATTAAATGTGCTCGAGTTATTTCAACATGCTCAAAATACAATTATTATACGGGTTAATTAACATGCTCACTTTGTTCAACACGCGCAGATTAAGGATTTATTCTATTCTAGTTCATTGTGTCAATTAAACATGCTCATATGAAAAATTACGATTTTTATTCTAGTGGATTAAACATGCTTCTCTAATTAATTGAGGTAATATCTATGGAAATTATACTTACAGTAAGTAAAGCAATAACATGTACAATAAGTAAACAATAAAAAAACATAACAGTTAAGGGAACTCTAAGCTCATTCACGCACTAAACATTCACCACATTCAATCATTAAGCATTCATAATCTCTCAAAGCATTTGTCAGTAAAGGAATTGCATAGAACTAACAGCAGTATATCAATTTGCAGGAAACTAATAAGTAAAGAAATCTATAAAGAAATCTACACAACTCAAGTAAGGAAACTAACAGTAAAGGAATCTACACAACTCATGCACTCTACTTGTGGGTAGGGCCGCCACTAGCCAAGACACACTCAATTCCTTACCTTAAATCTTTATCTCGTTTGACACTTAATAGTCATTATTTTTCTCTTTTCAATGCCTTCATAATCAAAACATCTATAATTAACAACTTTTCATTGAATTCTATAAACCTAATTCTACTAATCACAACTTAGCAACCAATGGTGGAGCATTCACCAAACCTAACCAAACAAAGGAAAATCCATGTATATCCACCAAGTCCAACAAATTATTCCTAATGTTATTCATCCACTAACAAAACAGGAACCACCCAACACAAATACCCAGAGGCAATTAGTGAGAAATTGACACAACAGCAGTCAACCAAAAGCATTCAAACGCTCACAGGTTATTCCATCAAATAAACCTATATAGAAATTCATAACTGAACAACTCAAACCAACTAAAGCAACTCCAAAGCACTACTCAACATCAACGTTAGACTTAACACCCGAAACAGAACCAATTGACCAAAACATTCGAGAGGGAAAACTCACCAGCAAACGGGGAAGCCCTCGGCCAGTAGTCCAACACCAGAGAGCTCCACCACCATCCAAGTCGTAGCAGTTCATCAACAACAAAACCAATAAATAGCAACCAACAAAAGTAGCATCCGATCAATAGAACATCAAACCCAAAGGAACAGAGAGAATTTACCTAAAGGATTACAGAGACTCGAGAGCTCTCTGACCAAGCCCTCTCCTTCACAGCTCTCGGACTCCACTCACCAGAGAGCTCAACAGCTCTGTCTCCATCCTTCAGCACACCCGAGAATTTCTCCCTGCCAGAACACCCCTCCCCTTCACCTTTTCTTCTACCTTTCAGTTTCGTCCAGAGAGCACCACGAGCCATGCCCTGCCACGAGCCATACTCTGACATTCCTCCATTCCCTTCGCACGTCTCAATGTTAAATTCAATCCAGAGTAAGAACCAGCCACAGCTGGACCGAATCGAAAGTCGCCCAGCCGTTCCTCGCAAACTGTCGCTCCAGCCTTGCCTTCCAACTCGTCGATTGCTGCTTCCTTGTTATCGCCGTCCCACCGTCGCCGAGCATTGGACAGGTTAGCGTTGGGGGGGAGAAGATGTCTGACTGCTCCCACACACCGCCCATTTCACCTCTCCCATGAATTTTGTATAGTACCAATATCACAGTAGTATGATATTGGTACTATCCAAAATCTGTGTCTGTATCGTATGTCATCAACTACTTGCAATAACACGTTTCTTACACCATCGGCCATTTTTCAGTTTTGTACACAGAGAACTTCTATGGTTTTGGGAAATGAATCCCATTTTGATACAGGTGGGGTATCTATCATTTGGCCTGTCATGGCGGCTCTCACAAGCATACCCATCTCCACGCTTCTCTTAACGAAATCTAACAAGCCCTGTTTCTCTCTTATCTTCCCCACCCAATTTCTCAGAATCGCCGATCCCTTGACAATTTCATACCAACGCCGAGAAACTAGATTATTGGGTCGGTGGCAGAAGAGCTAGAGTCAAAAGGTCTAGAAATCGTATCCCCTTTTGATGGGTTCGAAGAACCCTCTTCTTCCCCTGCACCATTGGAAGAAAAGGGTGACACTTTTGATAGGCTGAACAACAGAACTATCAATGCCGCCATTGTTTTGGGATTTGGAACTTTCATCGTCACTAAGTTGCTCACCATATATCATGAGTATTGGCATGTGAGTTCTTTTTGTGTTTAGATTACCCTGAATTTAACATACCTAGGGAATTGTTTCGAACTGGTTTCATCCAAAATAGGAGAGTTGATTTCATAATAAAACTTTTCTCAGGAGTGAACCTTGTATGAGGTTTTAAGGTATGTACCCGAACACAATTGGATTGCCTACGAAGATTGGATTGCTCAAGTAAGTTCATATTTTAACATAATTAGTCTCATAGGCCTGTAATGGTCATAGCTTGAAAATTAATCTTGATTTTGTTCTAATTCCTTTTAAGAATTGGTGGGTGGTGCTTGCTAAAGTTGCATCCGATCAAACATTCTGGTCTGCTATTTGGAACAACATTTACTTTGTCGTTTTAGGATTTGTCCGAAGCGAGTCTCTGGCTAGCAGCTTTAGCAAACTGAAATCTGGTCGATGCTAACTGTAAGAATAACCGACACTCTTCTTCTTTCGAATCCAAATATTTTTTTTTTTTGTTCTTAAAAATGACTGATATGTAATTTGGTTTACACGTAGGGTGGAAACTTTGGCCATTTGCCCATTTCATTACCAATGGCACGATTCAAAGACGGGCCTAACAAAATCATCGGTTTAGGTGATCTGATCCTTGTAAAGGACACGATCATCCAGCCCAAGGCGTGAAATTTTAGCAGAAGACTTTTATAATTAAGTGCGGCCCAAAATATATGTACCTAAGTCTGTATAGTAATCACGAGAAAGTAATGGTGCATACAATAAGTGTGACCATCCAAACTAATGTGCAACAAATACAATCCAACAGAATTTAAGTTATACAAACCATCAAATTTATCTTCACCAGATAACTGTTTCAACACTCATACCAAAAATACAAGAAATAAGGGAGAATCTTCGAACTCCAACTCCTTAGCCGCTTTTACCTTTACCTAGAATAGGAGGGGTTGTTTGAGGTGAATAACTAACTCAGTAAGGTTTATGTAGATGCAATGCACGTGAAAACTAATCTTTCTCTCTTTTAGAAAACATGTCATGCTTCTCTTTTTACCGTACATGAATTTTAAAACTCGAAAACTCTATCATTTTATTAAACCATCTCATGGTCCTCGATATGGCTTCATCAAAATTTATTGTATACATAGATAGCTATATCACAAAATATGTCAACACCGTTTTCTGTATGAAAAACATCATCAGTGAAAAGGGATAGTCACACAAAGACCCATCCTGAACTCATCATAGAATAGGTGGTTATCCATTGATAACAACACCTCATGAGGCAGAGGAAATAGCAATGATGGCGATTCAGAGATCCAGCGTGTCACCTGAGTTGCCGGCGAGCTAAAGCTCTGTTTTGACAAAACTCGTTCGATCAAATAAAACATATAAGGTTGCTTGGGACAGATTGCTCTCCAACTAGCTACCAACAAGTTACAAATTGACGAGAGTTGCCAACGAGTGGAGTTATGAGCCGTCACACCACTCGTCAAAAGGAATGGTACTAGGAATAACATAACTCATCGATTAACAACCTTTCAATCCATGTGACAACAACCCTGGCCAGGTTCTAGGGCTCGAAACCCAAAGACGTGTCATCACCATCTCATCTTCATTTCGACTTTCGAGACTCAAAACCCAATAACATGTCACTAAATGCCTTATCTCCATTTTGCACGTACAAACAATCAACCTTCACGCAGTAAAAGATTTCGTGTGATAACCTTATGATGCTTTGGTGTCGGAGTGCCCAAAGCATCAAGATGATTCATCTTCCAACATATTCATAGAAAATAAAATAGAATATCATATACGAAAAGTAAACGTGATAAAACACACATGTACGTAAAAAGAGAAGTGCTATCGAAACAATTCTAGTCGAATTTTCAAGTGTGGTATCCCACAAAATAATAATTTTGAAATTATGATGCGCTGCAATGAAAAAAGTATAGAAATCCCTACCTTTACGACGTTTTTTCTTGTTGACTGGAGCAACCGTCTCCTCGAAAATTGTCTCATAATCTCCGTGTCGTTTGAGCCTAACAAACATGTCAAATACAGAAATTTTCATCAATAAATCCAAAGAAATAGGTGGAAGAATCATATACTGGGTCTAGGAATCCAACCAGTGTGTAAACGACTCAATATACGTGTTTTGCACTGTGTGGTCGACCAGAACACTAGCAATTCCAAGGTAATCTACCCAATTTTTGGTCAACCAGCTAACTTCTTGTCGACTGAGAAATTTCAGGGTAATCTACCCCAATTTTCAGTCGACCAGCTCATTTTTGGTCAGCTAGATTCGCCTCCAGCGCGATTCCTTTGCTGGAAACGCGTTGTTTTCTCGTTTCTCTGCCTCCAATCGACTAATGTTCCTACCTAGACTTCAAATAAATCAAAATAATCCAGCAATGTCCCTCAAATCTGAGTTTTTCAAGCTCAAATCCGAGGTCAAATATTTTCGGACTTTAAACCCTAAAATCGAAGGGAAGAACTAACTGATTTCGCAAACCTCCTTCACAAGAGTTGTTCACCTCGATGTGGGGAATCCAAACCTTGGGTTAAAAGTCCACAATTCATCAGTCGGTCTCCAACTCTCCCTCTCCCGCGTGGTTGTCGGCCACGAAATGCATAGAAGGGTTTTTCTTATCTTCTTGTTTCTTTTTATTTATCTAATTCTTTTAATTATTTTAATACGTAGAATGTACATTAATATATTTTATATATTAAATAAATTCAATTCAATTTCCGATTCAACTCCTGATTTGTTCTAAATGCTAGCTGACAACAGTTATTTAACCAAATTAATTCACCAATTTCTCCTTTTTAGCTAATTTACCATTCGATAATATACATTTTACCGATTTTGACTATTTGACTAAAAATTCACATGTGACTGCTACGCGACAATTTAGATCAACTTTTCAACTCCATGATCGATTATTCCGTAAAAAATTTACATGTAAAATTTATTATTAAAAATTTCAAAGGTTTTACATGATCCCTGTTGAACAAAGACTTCAATTGGTGGACGGTGGGAACTTATTTGGGTACCATTCTCTCACGTAAGCGTCGAAGAAGAACGCGTTATTTTTGTTCATGATTAGCAGCCCAAACTTCCCATAATTCAACATTTACATCTTTAATCGTATGTTTCGCTTTTCAAATCTAGTTCAATTTTGATTTACAATATGATGTTTCAATCATATTTCGCTCTATATTTCTATGTTTTGGCTCTTTTTTGCATATTAGATAAACTTATTTTCGATTGCTCATTATGTTCCTAGTGTTTATCATGGTTGAATAATCTTGTTTCTCTTAAACCATTCGTAACTCAGAAATTTCTTTCTCAAAATTTATATTCAAGTTCTTATTTTTTTCTCTCGATCTTTGTAGTTATTCAAATGAGAAATCAGAATCGTTACTATTGGAAGCATCCTCATCTTCAACGGATGATTTTGAGCCCGATGGACGACACAAATACCTTGTTATGGAGTAGATGGATAAGATATGTAAGAAAGAGGTCTTAGGAATTGTCTCATAATCTTACTTATTTCAATGCTAAGAGAAAATGAAAAACTTGTCCTGCAGAGTAGACACCCCTCAGCAATGGATAATACACAAAGATCATCCCTTCAGCTACCCTTTAAGCTTTAAGCATTATTGTAAGTTTGTAACTTTTAAGTTAAGAAAAAAGGAAAATTCCAAACAAACTATCGTATTTTATTATTAATGACAAATTAATCATCGTACTTTTTTTGTTAACAAATTAATTACTGAACTATGAAAAAAATATACCGCTAACATCGCTATCACGTTTGTCGTTAAACGCTTTGACGACGAACTGTGGCGGCTTGACGACGAACTGTGGCGGATTGAGGACAAATCTTGGCGGCTTGATCACGATCCGCAACGGATTTATAAAAAGAAAATTCGTTTCTTTCACCTAGTGCGACGGTGAATCTTTGCAGATCGATAATTCTCTCAATTTTCAAAGATTTTGGATGCTTGAAGACTCTTTTTTCACCATTTTTTTGCAATGCACCTGTATGAAAGATCTAGTTGGTCATTCAGTGAATATCAGAGCACATTCGAGCAGGAAAAAAATGAGATCGTTTACTTGAAAACTTTGGAAGGTCATAACTTTGTGCTCAGTCGACCGATTTAGATGAATTTGTTTTTTGATTTCGCATAAGTTTTCGAGATCTACGCTAAAAATGATTATAAGTCCTCTAATTTCCCTTACACAATTCAAAATCATGAAGCTCCGCACGTTTTCCTGTCCGAATCTGCTCTGATAAGCACCAAATGACAAAACCGTTGAAAATTGAGAAAATTATCAATCTACAAAGATTCACCGTCGCACTAAGTGTAAGAAAAGAATTTTCTTCTTATCATTTTTCCGTGGATTGTCGTCAATCTACTGCAGTTCGTCGTCAATCCACCACGGTTCATCATCATTAACGGCAAATATGACAGCGATGTTAGCGATAACTTTTTTTTCATAACTCAGTAATTAATTTATTAATAAAAAAATATGATAATTGATTTATCATTGATCATAAAGTACGATATTTCATTTGTCATTTTCCTTTTATATCAAATTTATTCCACTTTTCAGTATTTGTTCACTTTAGAATTTTAAGAAAAATAAATAATTATTGAAAAAGAAACTACGTGTAACACCCAAATGGTAAAGATGGCAACTTTGGTAGGCACAAAGTGTAAGCATTTTTCATTCAACCTTTATACTTTAATCCCATTTTTATTTACTTTACATGCTTGCAATACTTTTATTCTCATTAACGTAATTGATTTAACCATTCGAGTTTAAAAGTAATACCAACCTTGGTCCATGATATAAAATGCTTTTGATGACGATGTTGAGTTCCGTTTATCGCCTTAAAACATTTTTCTTTGATTCATCTCTTACGATGATACAGAAACGCCGTATATCGTAATTTTATTTTGAGAAAATTTTCCAGAGAGAGTTTGTTCGTTTTTTTTTGTGTGAATCAATGTTTCATTCTCCCTCCAGTGATTGAAAGAAGACACCCGTATAAAAGGCAACTCTCCATACATGCCCTTTCGTTCGTGCCTTTTCAATCACGTCTCTTCAACTATACGTTATACACTTTTAATAAGGTTAATGTGAGGGAATTAAAACTCAATTAACTTAATGTCTTTAATGCTTAACAACCATCACATTAAGCTCTTTAATATTAAGTCAATGTAACATTAATTAACATGGACCACATTTACATAGATTATAATTAAATAATCTAATAATCTCCCACTTGGGCCTTGTTGTAAACTTTAATATCAATTGATGTCCCAGCTTTTACTTTTCAGCTGCTTCAGCTAAATCCAACTGACATAACTCGAATTCACAATTAATTAATATAGTGTACTTTAATGTGAATTATATAAAGTTATCTTTTCATAATGAATTGCATAATCGAATCATGGCAGGCACATGTGAATTATGTCAACATGATTCTTTCTATGTATCACAAACTATACAATTCATTAATTCTGTAATCGAGGAACACTATAAACCCATCATATATTATTCATAACCAATCATTGTACATAGCCATAATATGAATAATAAATAGACATACAAAAACATTTCCTTTCATTGAATTCATAAGTGTTATAAGATACAAGCTACGCTTTTACAATCACATAGACTTGTCACCTAAACCCATCTTTACAACATGTTCTTTAAAGGTTTTAGGTGGCAATCCTTTCGTCAACGGATCAGCTATCATTGAGCTTGTACTTATATGCTCAATGCAAACCGTTTGTTTTTGTATTTCTTCTTTGACTGCCAAGTACTTTAAGTCCATATGTTTTTCTCCTTTCGAGTACTTGTCAACCGAATCCAATTCAATTGTTTATTTATTCTATTTCAAGGAGTAAATTTTCAAGTTCAACCAACCCACTTTCAAAATATAAAGTGGCTGAATAAAAATCATTAGAAATTTTTTCATTTGCTTATCATTATATACAATACTATCCATATTAGCTATGGAATTCGAACCCAAACTCTATTTATGATTTATTTTTTTTCTATCTCATTGGTCCTTATTTCAACCTATCTATCCATTTAGGCTTAATTAATTATTATTATAATTTTCTACCCTTTCCTTTTTTTTTTTCATGGGTAAATGCCTCTTTCAGATCTGGGATTTACATATACAACATATATCACTGTCAAGAGTGAATTTCTTGTTATTTCAATATTTCAATTCAAAAAAAAAAGTAAGAGATTAGAAACTTTAAAAACAAACAAAGATTGGGTTGCGCCATACATATAAAAGAGTATACAATAATAATGTATTTGGTGAATCAAATACCATGTTCAAATAATGAACCATTCTGATTAGTTGATAATATTAGTTGAGAATTTTTTGAAAGGATTCCTGTAAAAGGTTTCATTAACTCCTAATTCATGTCGAGTAGACCTTGTTGTTGCTGCGGAGTTATCACAGTAAATTTTCAGCGGTCTATCTATACTCTCGACCATGCTTAGACCCTGAATAAAATTTCGCAGCCACAATGCTTGAATTGTAGCTTCAAAACAAGGTACAAATTCATCTTCCATAGTGGAAGTGGCAATCGTAGATTGCTTTCCACTTTTCCATGATACAGCTCCTCCAGCTAACAGGAACACATAGCCAAATGTAGATTTCCTCGAGTCTACACAACCGGCATAATCCGAATCTGAATGTCCAATCACTTCGAGTTGACTCGATTTTCTATACATGAGCATGAAGTCCTTTGTTCCTTGTAAGTACCTGAGTACTTTCTTTGCAGCTTTCCAATGATCCAATCCTGGATTACTTTGATAACAGCCCAACATCCCTACTGCAAAACTTATATCTGGCCGTGTACATGTCTGGGCATACATCAAGCTTCCTACTGCTGATGCATATGGAATAAGTTCCATTTCCTTACGTTCCAAATCATTTTTCGGACATTGCATCAAACTGAATTTGTCCCCTTTCTGAATTGGAGCAACACCAGCAGAACATTTATCCATTCTAAATCTCTCAAGAATTTTCTCGATATAACCTTTCTGAGACAATCCTAGCAATCCTTTCTTTCTATCACGGAATATTTCTATTCCAATAACATAGAATGCTTCATCCATATCTTTCATTTCAAAATTCTTTAAGAGACAATCCTTAACATCACGTAACATCCCTTTATTGTTTGCAACAAGTAGAATATCGTCAACGTACAATATTAGGATACAAAACTTACTCCCACTGACCTTCATATAGATACACCGATCAACGATGTTCTCTATAAAACCGTATGACAAAATGGTATCATTAAATTTAATGTACCATTGTCTGGAAGCTTGTTTCAATCCATAGATTGACTTATTTAGCTTACATACCATCTTTTCATTTCCCGGAAAGGAAAATCCCAAAGGTTGATCCATGTAAACCTCTTCCTCTAAGTCACCGTTAAGAAAGGCAGTCTTTACGTCCATTTGGTGAAGCTCCAAATCATAATGAGCTACCAAAGCCATAACTATCCTTAAAGAGTCTTTCTTCGAAACTGGAGAGAAAGTCTCTTTATAGTCAATGCCGTCTTTCTGAGTGTAACCTTTGGCGACAAGTCTGGCCTTATACCTTTCGATATTACCTTTCGAATCGCTTTTGGTTTTGTAAATCCATTTACAACCAACGCATTTCTTTCCTTCAGGTAACTCGACAAGCTCCCAAAATTTGTTGTCATCCATAGATTTCAACTCTTCTTTCATAGCATTAAACCATTTCTCGGAATCATTACATTCCATGGCTTTATTGAATGATTCTGGATCCTTATCATTGCTCAAGTCACACTCTTCTAGTGAATAAACCACATAGTCATTAGAAATTGCTGGTATTTTCTCCCTTACAGACCTTCGTCATTCTGTTACTTGTGGTTGATCACTTATGATTTGATCAACGTTAACATGCTCATCACTAACTCGTTCATTTTTCGTGGGTTGAATATCCATTTGTTGTTTGACTGTGATACAACATATGGCACAACAACTTGATGAGAATTACTGGGTGTCATTTCCGTCACCCGATTCTCTTGGATATTCACATTTCATGAATCATCACTCCCACTGAACATGTCATTCTCAATGAATCGAGCATTTCCAGATTCTACAATCTTTGTACTATGCTTTATACAATAGAAAATGTACCCTTTAGACTTTTTCGGATAGCCGATGAAAAAACCACTAATGGTTCTTGCATCGAGCTTCTTTTCATGTGGGTTATAAATCCTAACTTCTGCTGGACATCCCCAAATGTGTAGATGTCTCATACTAGGTTTCCTTCTCGTCCACAGTTCATAAGGAGTCTTAGGAACTGCCTTACTAGGAACCCTATTCAGCAGATATGCAGTGGTCTTTAAACCGTGCATCCACAACGATATAGCTATATTACTATTATTAATCATACTTCTTACCATTTCGATAAGAGTACGATTTCGTCTTTCAGCTACACCATTTTTTTTTGTGGTGTACCCGGCATTGTGTATTGTGCACAAATGCCACGACTTTCGAGAAACCTTGCAAATGGACCTTTGTTTTGTCCACTTTCATCGAATTTTCCATAGTACTCACCACCTCTATCTGATCTCACTACTTTCACTTTTCTATCTAGCTGTCTTTCCACCTCATTGATGAACACTTCTATAACGTTCATCGCTTGAGACTTTTCATGCAGTAGATATACATAACTGTAACGTGAGATATCATCTATAAAGGTAATGAAATACTTTTCTCCATTCCAAGAAGGAATGTCGAACGGACCACAAATATCGGTATGTATCAATTCTAAAAGTTCTTTGCTTCTTGTGGCAGGGTACTTTGATATGTGTTTAGTTTGCTTTCCTTTAATGCAATCTATACACATGTCCCAGTCATTAAAATCTAATTGAGGTAAAATTTCATTTTTCGTTAACCTCATTAACCTTTCTTTAGATATATGACTTAGACGTTTATATCATAAGAAAGCTGAACTTTCGTTCGTTGCACCTCGCTTTAAGCCAATTATGTGATCAACGTTAAACAGAGATTCCTTAAATTTCTTATCAAGATTAAAGCAATACAAACCATCATTCAAAATACCATAACTATAACAGTAATTTTGTTTGTACATTGCAAAATTACCATCACCAATCTTGAAAGAAAAACTTTTACAATCCAACCTAGCAACAGAAATTAAATTCCTAGCACACTCAGAAACATAAAGACACTCTTCTAGATCCAGGTGGTATCCGGTATCCAGGATCAGTCTATACGTTCCAATTCCTTCAATGCGTGCCTTCATTCTGTTCCCCATATACAAGAACTTTTCAGCTCCGTTTATGGGATGGATCGACAGAAATCCCTGCGTAACATGAGAAATATGAGTAGTAGCACCAGAATCTAACCACCAAGTATTATTAGGTACTTCTATAATATTTGATTCAAAACATACTGAAACAAATAATGTACCTTTCTTTTCGAACCAAGCCTTCCTTTTAGGACAATCTTTCTTTACATGTCTGGCTTTATTACAGAAGAAGCATTTAATCTCCCTACGGATTTAACCATCATTAATCTTTAATTGGTCTTTTCCCTTCTTCTTGTTCTTTTTACTTGACAACTTTGATGTGCTACCTTTGGCATCCTTCTGCATTGCTAAGTTGATGGTATGAGATTTTATCTTCTTCAACCTCCCTTTCTCTTGAATGAGCATGGCCTTTATCTCCTGAAAGTTCCACTTTTCCTTAATGGTGTTATAGTTCACCTGGAACTGGCCAAACTCAACTGGAAGTGAGTTGATAATGAATTGAACCAAGAATGATTCATTCACATCCATACCCAACGTCTTAAGCTTTGCAGCCAAATTGGCCATGCTCGTTACGTGGTCATGAATGGGTTGAGACCAATCAAATTTCTTGATCGTCAACTCACTCATCAAGCTTCCCACAACAGACTTGTCAGTAATGTCTGATTGGGAGTATGCCTTAATCTTTGACATGAAGTCCTTTGCATCATTTACTTTTGGCATCGATGGCTTAACATTTTCAGCCATCGTCATCCTCATCAAGCCCAAACACAGCCTATTAGACCGCTCCCAAGCCTCATAATAAGACTTGTCAGCTTCCGAAGTGGTCTCAGTAATAGCTGGTGGTCTATCATTAACTAGTGCCAGGTCCAAATCCAATACACCCAGTTGAAACTGGATTTGTTCGGACCAGTCAGCATAGTTAAGACCATTGAAATTAATAGACGAATTACCAGAAGCAAACAAATTCATAGTAGCTGCAAATGACAAACATGCTCATATATCAATACATTGAGTAATCTATCCTAACCAGATCCCAAATAAAGCATATAAAATTTCATTAAATTTACCTTTGGGTAATACTTAAAGAAATACACAATTCATGATATTATAATCTTTAATTGACTTATAAACATATTTAATACAACATGTTTAACATATTTGGATGTTTAAACACATCAATTAACTATGTAAACATGTCACTTTAATGTTATCAGTTATAAACAATGGTCCACCTTTGGGTGACCTAATAGTTTATAACTAATAAACACATTTCAATAACATCATAATTATTAAATGAATAAATTACACAATTTAATATTGATCATTTCAAACTAGGTCACTTTGGTGACTACATAGTTTTTATACAACAATATATTAATTGTAGAAACATTCATTCACTCAATTTCTTTAATTGAACTGTATAATTAGGCGTTGTGGACGACTATGCAGACGATGTAATGGCATCTGCAAACTCTTACTGTCGTCCGAAACTGCCTATAGCGGACGCTAACCTTACCGTCCACTGCGTCCGTATGATGCGTCCGCATGAATCAAAATTACAGATTCAAATCAGACGCATGGCTTTAGCGTCCGCAGCGTCCGTGTGATGCGTTCGCATGAATCAGAAGTACAGATTCAAATCAGACGCACATTTTCTCGTCCACCCTGTCCGAATCAATCATCCGGATGAGTTTCTTTACAGATTCAAATCAGACGCAAATTGTAGCATTCGTAACATCCGTATTATATCGTCTGGATGAATCTTTTTACATATTCAATGCGGACGAAACTTGCATGCGTCCGCGTCGTCCGCATCCTTTCATATATGCGTCCACATACGCATTTTCAACATGAATCTTGCGTCCGACCACACTTCAGGTTGACCGCACCTCGATACCCATCGTCCGCATGATGACCAATCCGATGAAAATTTAACAGAAACAATTTTCTACCTTTTCTTTTTCTATGATTTCATCCATAAACATTTCATGCATAACTTTCCGAATATAAACAATCAATTTTCGTGCATAAAACCTATCATGGAATCAATCTAATATAATTTCATGGTAAATCAAAACGTATGTTTTAACCGTGCTCTGATACCAATTGTAAGCATTTTCCATTCAACCTTTATACTTTAATCCCATTTTTATTTACTTTACATGCTTGCAATACTTTTATTCTCATTAACGTAATTGATTTAACCATTCGAGTTTAAAAGTAATACCAACCTTGGTCCATGATATAAAATGCTTTTGATGACGATGTTGAGTTCCGTTTATCGCCTTAAAACCTTTTTCTTTAATTCGTCTCTTTCGATGATACAGAAACGCCGTATATCGTAATTTGATTTTGAGAAAATTTTCCAGAGAGAGTTTGTTCGTTTTTTTTTTTGTGTGAATCAATGTTTCATTCTCCCTCCAGTGATTGAAAGAAGACACCCGTATAAAAGGCAACTCTCCATACATGCCCTTTCGTTCGTGTCTTTTCAATCACGTCTCTTCAACTATACGTTATACACTTTTAATAAGGTTAAGGTGAGGGAATTAAAATCCAATTAACTTAACGTCTTTAATGCTTAACAACCATCACATTAAACTCTTTAATATTAAGTCAATGTAACATTAATTAATATGGATCATATTTACATAGATTATAATTAAATAATCTGTAAATAGATTATAATTAAATAATCTAACATAAATTGCGCGTGGGAACGGTCCACAACCAACGAGATACGAGAATGGTTAAACTCGATAATTTGGGAGGTTTGGCTAGAGCCCACGTCCTCGGATCTGGAAAATTTTTCTTCATTTAGATCATAGCACCCTGCAACTTCACGGATCTGCAATGGCGAAGCTGGAACTGCTGGATCAGGAACTCAACGACGGGGATGTCGAAAAGAAGAAAATGAAGAAGAGAAATCACGGATCTACCCACTTTTTCGTATTCGTTGATTACCTTTTCCTCTTCATCTTTTTCGTTATCCTCTGTTTCATCCTCTTCAAAATGATTGGCATCTGAATATTACAGACCCATTATATCTTTTTGCAGATTCAGGTCCCCATCTTCATCAACACTGTTTTACTGCCTAATTTTCTTATCTCTTTTTTGCTTTACAACTGGATAATTTGCGATGAGTTAGCTGCTTGGGAGAGTTTTGATGCCGGTTAATACGTATTTATGTTTTGGTGAAGATGGATCTTACCCTTTTGGCTTTCTGTTGGAATGGGCGGCTTGGAAACACCTAGAATTAATTAGAAAGTGAAAGCTTGTTTAGAATCCAAGTTGTTATAATAGCTTATATGGCTGTCAATATAAATGGGCAGCGCAGTGGTCCTCAAAAAGTGTATTTCTCTAAAATTCATATTTGTATCCTAATTTGGAAGTGCAGCTTGTTGGGGAGTTTGGATAGTAACGTTCATTGATAAACTTTATGATGCTTTTGATTTAATGCAGATTTAAGAAATTTTAATCGTTAGAAATTTGGTTGTCTTTATACTTGAAAGTGAAAAAGAGCATCGTAAGGACGTTTGCTCATACGTAATATGATAACGTTGACTGATTCAGTGATCTTGTTTGAAGAATTCTCGACTTAGTTCCTGCTATTTTATTGACATTACAAGTATTTCCAATGAATTAACAGATCTGGATCCAAATTTGAAGAAAGTGATTAGCTGCAGGTCATTTGAAACTATATCTGTGACCCTTCATTGCTTTTAAAACGTTTCCTACTCCTGTGAAAGAAGAAGAGGGAGAGGGGTTGGGGACGGAGGTTGAAGGTACTCATTACCCATTATCCCTTCTTCTTCTGTTCATTAAGATTATGTAGAGACTGTGTGAATGTTGTAACTTTTACGAATCTTGTCCAAGAAGTTTATGTTGTTGATGGAACATTTTAACTTTCGAAATTTGTGTCGACCTGGGATAGACTTGAATTGGATGATTTTCAACGGCATTCTATCTCCGAGGTTTGCTAT
Source organism: Begonia loranthoides (assembly GCA_022433065.1). Classification (NCBI taxonomy): domain Eukaryota; kingdom Viridiplantae; phylum Streptophyta; class Magnoliopsida; order Cucurbitales; family Begoniaceae; genus Begonia; species Begonia loranthoides. Next base: position 6,183,882 of record CM039471.1, read on the forward strand.
CCGTTTATTTAGTTGAATTCTTTGGTGTATTGTTCTATAAACCAAAAATACTTGACCATGGTTAGATGCTTCAGGTGATTTCTGCTTAAAAATTAAAAACTCCCATTGCTAATCTTTTACAAAGATTACTTGCAGGCTTATAAGTGACACTGAAAAACCATTAGAATTGCAGAATCAAAATACAAGAACGGATAGAACTTAGACACAACAGACAGAACTGAGAACTTAAACTTGAACAGAGGAGGAGGCACATTGTTAGATAATTTATTGAGTGCAGATGAACTCAAGGAGATAGATTTGTGGAAGTAACGGCATCTCTTTCCGGATAAGGGACTTCAAATCCAGTATTTGGTATGAAAGTATCATCTAGCCCTGGAATATAGTTCCCAAAAGTCCTTCTTCCCCGTCCTACATTGCCAGAGAAATAACGCCAAATGGGAATCCGACCAAGTCCGGGAATGTACATTGTGCCATCTCCATCAATCAACCAAGCAGGATGTTTCTGGTCAGCATATTTCATCATTTCCGGAAAGTAACGGCCCTCCGCAGTCCTCTCAGTTAACATTATGAAGCTGAAAATGAGAAGCAGTGGCAGAACAAAAGACTGGATTCTGTAAGCCATTGTCAAAGAAACTCGTTCAGTGTGTGTGAGTGAGAGACAGAAAGCAAGAAACTCAAGTGATGGATTTTGCTAAAATGAGTATGACTTATATAGCCGAGGATTTTAGCCGAGTGGGTGTACTTTTTTGGCGGTGAATTAAAGAGAATTATTCTGAGACACAGTCCAAATGAAGAAAAGGGCTTGTGTATAATCTTCCCCAACAGCTCTTGCGGCTCATAAATATGGACTCTCCCCAGGGTTGCGTGTCTTCTTAGTTTAACTCCATTGACCTTTATAATTGCCTGCCTGCCTGCCTACTTGGCAATTAATTTACCTTTTTTAAAGGCAAATTAGCCTGTTAAGTGTTAATCAATCAAGATTTGGCTTGATTGATTTGTTAATTAGCACACAATACAAAAGAAGAAGCAGCTGCGCTTGTTAGAGTCCTGCAGACAGCAAAAAGGGAGGTAATTAACTTTTAGTTCCACTAGCATTGTGACCAAAAACCCTTTTGTGCAACTGTGTTCTCCTCGGATTTAGCCTTTCACGCTTGGAACGCCAAACTTATTCTTTGTAAGCCTAAGATCGAACCAAGTAGAATACGAGGAAATAAGAACAATTATGGCTTCGGAAGTTGAACTAGCGACCAATTATGATGCGTCTTTGTTCTCTTCTTCAACCCAAAAAGTATTGTTTTTCTTCAGCAGATCTGACCGTGTAGTTCCTTTTTTAAAGATGGCTCAGACTTGTTTTGGCTATCCTCAAATTCCACGGCATTGCCGTTAAGATTACTTAGAGAAGAGTTGCAGAAGAAAAGTCAAGTTCATCATAACCTGATTCAGAGCCCATTTCTCCGTCCAAAAATAAGCAAACCACTGCACAATCATCCATATCTCGGCAGCCCAGATGATCCATGTGGGAGCCGGACCCACTATCTCAGCAACCTCTTCAATGCCCAATACATCCCAAATCTGCCAAAAGACGGCACTTGGATATACTACCGGTGGGAAATTATGAAATGTAAAAGGATATTTAGCGATAGGAATCCAACTATAACTATCAAAAAGAATAAATGTATCACATCATATTTAAGAAGAAAAATCTTTTCAATAAAAAAATTATGAACGAATAAACAAATTTACTATAAAAAATGAAACAAAAATACAAATTTACTATAACTAACCTGTCTCAAAATCAAATCAAATTTAATCGCCAAAATAATCACACATATCACAAAATTCAAACCTAATTTGATTTTTGACCAAAACAATATCTAATATTGAAATATTCCACAATTCCAAATCTACCACGAAACATCAAATTTAATTTCCCAAAAATCTTCTCAAAATCTCAAAGATTTTCAACAATATTTATCTTTGACAAACAATTCTAACTTTGCAAATGACACTCTTATTGCAGTCTTAATCAAAACGGCTTGACAGTGAATATGGAAAACAACAATGCATATCTATGGCGACTAAAGATAAATAGAAAATCCTCCAACGACGAATATGTTGTTCGAAGGTACAACAACTCTAACAAACTCAAAACAGAGAAAAATCAGAGTTTTCACAACGAACGGGGCAACCATTTTTATGGCAATTAGATGGTAACAAATCTTATGAGCAAGACAAATGGCATGAGAAAAAAAAATTTCCTTTTTTTTTCTCTTTTTCCAAAAAAATTGTAATTTTTTGAAAAATTACAAAAACTTTGTCGATGCAGAACGACCGGAGAGATTCAATGTTTTGACAAATTTCGAATCTAGATTCTATAATCTCTCTCTTAACCAATCTTTGATACCACTTGTTAAAAATCAAACGATAGCTAGAAAAAGAAAATAGGATGTGAGACACCATATTTATGTGGAAAAATCCTTTTAGGAAAAAACCACGAACAGAAGAACAAATATACTATGAAAATCGAAATACAACGTGAGTTTGGCAGCTCTATCTTATATGAATTTATAGAGAAAAAAAAACCTAAAATGAGATCTATAATGTGGATTGTTGAGAATCGAATGTGAAGTCAAAAATAAATACGTGTGGAAACAGTGACACCAAGATTTATATGGAAAACTCTTTTAGGGAAAATCACAGGTAGAGGAGAAATTTATAAGAAATCAAGACACAATTGAGTTTTGTGACTCAAGTATCAATATATATAGTAAATTGAAAATCTTAATATTGGATATAGGCCCGACCCGACTCAACTAGAATTCGATTCACACCGAACTTTAACAATCTCTACCTTGATACGAATTCCACATGAAAGATCCAAAACACAAGTTTCTTGGCTCATTCTAAAACGAATCCAAAATACTGAACTCTGACAATCTCCATCTTCAAAGAAATTTTTATGCAAGACAATTGTAGGGCCAACTCCACATCCAATACCGATCAAGTTTAAACACTACTTAAACTTGAGAGACACACTAGAGAATAAATCACATCTTCTCCTCAATGGTATCATCCAGCTATTAGAGTTGTCACGACGAACTGCATGTGAATATGTTGAAAATTCTCCACTCGAATCAATACTCTCAAACACGCTCAATGCATAGCTCACTGAAGTAGTTTCAGCATACCATCATGGAGCTTTACATTTCCTCTTGGTTCCGACTTTGACAATACCCCTCTCATGTGAAACTGAAACTGGTGACGCTAGGGTGACTGCATTACCCTAAACATCTATCATATGCTAACGTATTGGCTCTAATGTAGATTCAAATCTCAACTTGAATTTCTCTTGGGAACTTGACTTCTTCTAAGTCTTCTCAAATAATCATTTAAAAGGTGAATTCATAAATTTAACAGTCTTATTACACGTTACTATAGAACCCTGTAGCGCATACAAATTTGTAGACATTTTGTGTTTCTTTAACATGATGAGAGCACCTTACTGATCTTTATAGGTCCACCTACAGTGTTGTTCTTGTACCATTTCGAATCCAGAGTACTCAACGAGATTAAATTCTTCTTCAAATCAGAAACGTGTCGCACATTACCCAATGTCTTGACAATTGTATCAATCATCTTGATTTTGAAGGTACCAATACCAGCTACCTTACAACGTGTGTTATTACTCATCATAACAACACATTTTGAAACAATCTCATATGTCAAAAACCACTCCCGGTTGAAACACATATGAAGCAAACAAGTTGAATCCAGAATTCTATCATTATTTGGCTTTAAGTTTCCCTATGTCACAATTAAAAGATCTTCATCACTATGGTCTTCTTCTACAATGACGGCTTCACTAGACATCATCGATTGTTTTCTCTTCTCAGCAGTTCTCTTAATTTCATTTTACAATTTACGACATTAGGATTTAATGTATCCCTTCTTCTGACAGAAGTAATAAATTTTATCACGGTTCCTTGACTTTGATATGCCCCTCGACCTCTAAACATCATCACTATTTTTGTTGTTTGACTCTCTTGTTCTACCCCGAACGACGAGTCATTCTCCTTGAGACTTGAATTCAACAGCAATCTACTTCATCTTCTTTTTTGATAACAAGACATTATAAACTTCTTCTAGAGTTAGACTTTCTTTACTGTATAAAATCGTATCTCTGAAAACACCATATAAAGCAAACAATGAGCAAAGTAGAATCAACCTCGAATTCTCCTCATCGTACTTGCATCTCATAGTTTCCAAATTCGAAACTAATTCCTTGAATGCAGTCAAGTGTTCTTCAATAGAACCCTCTTCTATTAACTAATGAAAATAAAGTCGTTGTTTCAAATGCAACTTGCTAATAAGAGTTTTCTTTATACACAAATGCTCTAATTTTATCCATAATTATGTGATAGATTTCTCGTTCAAACGTCTTGCAAAATCTGATTTGACAAATGCAGATGTATTAAAGATAGGGTTTTTCGATCCTTTTGAATTTTCTCCTTTTCACTCAATGATGCGAGCTTTTTATCGAGCCATAATAGCGCATTGTCTAAAATCTCATATTCCAATAAAACATCATAATATCATATATCATGGATGCGATCTCCTAAAAATTTAAGAATATTGACCTAAAATACTTGAAAACAAATGTGCTCCACAAATCAGAGCAAATCTCCCTCGACAATTACCAATGTTCCCCAATAATATATCTATTTCACAGTTACAACACCAAAAATAGGGCAATTGAGAAAACTTGTTATCTGGAGTCACCGGCGTGCTTCCTTTGGGCGATTGGACAACTTATTCTCTAGTGTACTTCCTCTTGTGATGCAGTGTTTGTTGACAGATGCAGTGGAGTCGTTGGTTGTGCGGCAGACGACAACCATCTCTCAGGTGACAGCAACAAGTCTTCCTCTTTTGCTTGGTGGCAGCAGATGGGAACTGTAACCCCCCGCGTTATAAATCCATTTTCTTTGTTTCATTTCTAGCCATAAAAAAATTCTTTTTATTATGTTTAAAACGTGTGCAATCAAAACATATCATAGTATTGAGCGGAATAAATTCAAAACATAATTTTAGTAATTTAAATGGCAGTCCATAGTTTACAAAACATTTATTGAAATTAAAACCATAATTAAAACAATCGATTTTATTTTTCCTTGAGCCATAACACATCAGGTCAAATCCAGCTGATAACCCAAAATCTCAACTGGCAATGCCTCATCCTCCACGTCAATAACATTAAGTTAATTACCTGCATCACGGCAATAGCATGAGCCTAGGGCTCAACAAGAAATAGAATGTATGCAATGCACATGCTATTTCTTGTTGAGCCCTATGCTTATGCAGTCTGTCTCAAAGAAGAACTTATCTCCTCTTCTTTTCAATTTAGTTTCACTTAACAGTACAGATGTATGAGATTTATCAGTGTAGGAAGATAGGATATATCAAATTGTCTTGTGGCTTAACCGTCACTCAAACGAGGAGATACATCCATTAGGGGTGTCACCACCATTAACTGTCAACTACTCTTCCCAACCTCACACACCTATTTACATTTATTGATTTATTTTATTTATCATGTTATGCATATGTCAGTAGTTTCATAAGTCCTATCATGATGCATGAATGCTACAGTTTAAAAAGGAATTAAAGCAATTCATGGAATATAATAGGAAAATATTGAAACAATCACTATATCCATGCTCAACGTAACATTTTATTATTTTTATTTTCTCCATAATCTTGTGCAATATAACAAATTATTTCTCTTTAAATACATTCATTATTCTAACAGTAATTTTAATAATAATTGACAGTAAATAAAAATAGTCTCGTGATGCAGAGCCTCCATTGGCCATCATATCCTATCTCTTACCTCTTGAAGAATTTCCTTACGGTTGAATTTCAGAAACTTCAAAGTAGAACTCCTTTCTACTTCTCCTCCTAATTCTCTGGATTCATATCGCTTCCACACAATTTCTCACTAATTTTATTCTACAAATTTCAAGTCACTCACTCTCTTTCTCTTCCTTCTTCTTAATTGTGTATTTTCCTTCACTTCAAAGCCTCTATTTATGGAGGAAGAAGATCCATGCAGCAGAATCCACGTAGAAGAAAATTAGGTTATGTTAGGTAGGAGTTAGGCAAAGGTAGGTAAGAAAAAATGGCCAACTAAAGAAAAAAATCAGATTTTCTTTTCATTTTATTTCTAATTATTTCTTTAATTAATCAATCCCTAATAAATCTTAACCAAATTTTCTCACATAACAAATTCTAATAATTTTCATAAATTTTTAATAAATATCCAAATAATTCATTATACAAATTTACACCCAATTAACTTCCCAATTATCTTTACTTAATTCCGTTATAGAAAATCGAGTATTACATCCCAATCCAAAATGATCATTAAAATCTTCAAAATTCATAAATATTATTATTTTTAATCCCAATTAAATTCTGGGGTATTACAGGAACTCCTCTTTCTGTGAAGGAGAACAACTCGCACAACAGAGGGAAAAAATTTCCTTTTTTTTTTAATTTTCTTTTTCACAAATTTGTGATTTTCAAACCTCAAAAATTGTTCGATTCGATTACAATTACTCTGATTTTCGTTTTGAAATCAATTGTGGAGAATCAGACGCAAAATAAAATAAAAATACCTCCATTAATAATAAGAACACTAATATTTATGTGAACAATCCTATCGAGAAAAAATCATGATTAAAATAAAAATTTACTAATAAAAAATTAAGGTATAATTGAGTTTTGCTACTCAAGAATCAATATACAGACTAAATTAAAAATCCTTATATTGAATACAAAATCCGGTCCAAATACAATTCAGTTCACATCGAATTTATATTTATTTAATCCATAGGAGGCAATAACAACAAATTGATCTCTATCAGAAAGTAGTCTGTGGAAAAACTCAGGAATAGAGATAACTCCATGCTCATCAAATAGAAGTCCCCAATGCTCAAGCCACAGCCAGCCTTGGTGCGGCATCAAATGGCAGGCATACTCTCTGAACTAGAGGCTTATCTTCCATCTCAAACACCCTACCTCTACACCTTTTTATTCTTTCAGCTTCACCTGATAACAACATAGTTAGTTCCAAATTAAGTAAAATAAGTCAAAAATCATGTAGAATTACTTGGCAGATCAAGCTTTAAATCAACTGTTAACTGGATTGCTATCATGAAATCTTGGTCGTTCAAGGATTGCTCGAGAATCTCCCATATTCATAGTGAACATATTAGAACATTTAAATCATGGTTTTGTATGACTTGAAGAAAGCTTCTTTCCACAGGAAATTTAGATCATCCAAGAGCGAGTTGAGGTTAGTTTCATCTGTCCTTCTTCGACAGAGAGGACTGCAAGAATGATAGTAGCTTCACTCGGAGAAAATCCCTCACTTTCCAAGCAATGAGGTGATCATTCGGTCCATGATTGTCAAACACGCTGCAGAAAGTGACATTTTCTGTGTTGAGCGTCGATTGTACCAATAACATCAATTAACAAACACACAAGCAGAAAGTAAAATCAACACAAGTCTTTTAACGTGGTTCGGACAATGGTGTCCTACATCCACGGGTAATCACAGTATATTCCATTAAATCAGATTCAAGATTGTACATAGAAAAAAAACTATATCTCCAGCAGAGCTCATTCAACTCATACATCTAACCTGAGATTAACAACAAGAAGAACAACCTCTATCTACTGCAATCTCACCGACGATTGAACGCTCTGATCGCCTCTGTTCTCTCACCCCGCGAGCAGAATCAAATCGAATGTAAAATTCACCTCTTCCCGCCATGCACAGTAATACCTTTTAACTTATACACGTGAGAGAGCAACCACAAAGGCACGTGACCCATTTTATATCTTTTCTAATTCTGAGTCACTCCATCACAATTTCCACCTTGAATCAGGATTAGAAATATACACTGCCATTACCAAACCAGGAGCATTATTATCCTTGAATATTCGCTAAGCTTAAACACTGCCTAAGCTTAGCAATTGAAACAATCTTAGTGAGCATATCTGCTAGATTCTCATTAGTGTCGACCTTCTGCATTTTCACTTGATCCCATGAGATTACATCTATGATGAAATGGTATTTAACTTCGATATGCTTCCTTCTATCGTGGAAAACCAGATTCTTAATTAGGTGCAGAGCACTCTGACTATCACAGTGAATGGTGACTGTCTGATTTTCAATGCCGAAATCACCTGCTAACCCTTTCAGCCACAGTGCCTCCTTTACTCCTTCACAAAGCTGCTAAGTATTCAGACTCGGTTGTAGACAGCGCAACAACTTTCTGTAGAGTCGATTTCCAGCTTATTGTTCCACCAAACAGAGTAAACAAATATGCTGAAGTTGATTTTTTCGAATCATAACAACCAGCAAAATCGGCATCTACATATCCAACAATGATGTTGGATTTCCACCTGCCAAGCACTAGAGATACATCCAAAGAATCAGCTACATACCTGAGTATCCATTTCAACGCATGCCAGTGTTGCATGCCTGGGTCTGCCATATATCTGCTAGTTACACTGATCGCATAAGCACGATCAGGTCTTGTGCACACCATTGCGTACATGAGGCTGCCAATTACATTAGCATATGGAATACGGTTCATTTCCCTTCTTTCATCAACAGTTTTAGGACTCTGCATCTTACTCAGTTTGAAATGAACTCCCATAGGTGTCTGAACAGGTTTTATTTTATCAAATCCATACCTTTTCAGAACTTTCTGTAAGTAAGTCTTCTGAGTTAGTATAATGGTATTTTCCAATCTGTTCCTGACAATTTCAATACCTAGAATCTTCTTTGCACAACCCATGTCCTTCATTTCAAACTCATTTCCAAGTTTCTCTTTCAATTCAGACACATGGAGTTTACTTTTGCTTGCAATGAGGATATCATCTACATATAACAGCACATAAATCTGAGTTTCTCCTTCAATTTTTCTGCTGTAAACGCAGTGATCAAAACTACTCTTAAAGTAGCCTATTCTTGTAATAAAATCATCAAATCTTTTATTCCATATGCGAGGGGACTGTTTTAGTCCATACAAAGATTTGTGTAAGAGGCAGACTTCATCATCATCACCAACACGAAATCCCTCTGGTTGATTTATGTAGATTGTTTCATCTAGGTTCCCATGTAAAAATGCAGTTTCGACGTCCATCTGTTCTAATTCCAAGTTCTGCACTGCCACAAGAGATAAAAGCATGCGAATTGAGGTCTGTTTGACCACTAGAGCATAAATCTCTGTAAAATCAATCCCTTCCCTCTGAGAGAATCCCTTGGCTACAAGCCTTGCCTTGTACCTTGGCTCTTCTCTAGGTGTAAGTCCTTCCTTAATTTTATATAACCACTTACACCTAATAATCCTTTGATCTGCAGGTTTTTTCACCACTGTCCAGGTTTGGTTCTTTTCAAGAGAATGTATTTCATCCATCATAGCACTCATCCACTTGTCTCGGTCTTTTCTTTTCATGGCTTCATTAAAGTTTATCGGTTCAGCATATTCTAAGTCCGCAGAAGTTAGTAATGCATATGCAATAATGTCTACATATCCCAGTCTTTGCACTGGTTTGATCAGCCTTTTAGTCCTGTCCCTTGTCAACTGGTAATCTATGGATGTTTCACCTGTGAGTGTATCAGTTTCATTTGTCGGCTGGACATTAGACTCAGGCAGGTCATCTTCAAATTCAGTATTTGACTAATTTTTATCCAACTCTACCTCAAACTGTGATTTAGATGCTGAACTTTGCTGTCCTCTTGGTACCATACCAGACATGTTCTTAAAAGGAAACATTTGTTCATTAAAGATCACGTCTCTACTTACAATTACCTTTTGATATCCAGGTTCTGTACACCACAAACGATAACCTTTAGTTCCTTGTTGGTACCCCAAGAAAACGCATCTTCTAGACCTTGGCTGCAATTTTTCTTGCTTGCAATGTGCATAAGCTGCACATTCGAAAGTTCTCAATCCTCCATATTCAGCAGGGTAGGAGTGTCAAACTTCAAAAGGAGTTTTGAAGTTAAGGGCAGAAGATGGACACCTGTTTATCAAATATGCAGCCGTTGAGACTGCCTCTGCCCAAAACATTCTTGGAACCCCTGCAGTAAGGAGCATACACCTTGCTCTTTCAAGGATTTTCATGTTCATCCACTCAGCAAGGCCATTTTGTTGAGGAGTGTAGGGGTTTGTATGATGCCTTATAATGCCTTCATTTTTGCAGAACTCATTGAATTCATTTGAGCAGAATTCCATGTCGTTGTCTGTTCTCAATTTCTTAACCTTTGCACCTGTCTGAACCTCAACCATCGTCCTCCATTGCTTAAATGTCTCAAAGACCTGGTCTTTTGTTTTGAGGCAGTAGATCCATAGCTTTCTGGAGTAATCGTCTATGATTGTTAAAAAATACCGTGCTCCACCTTTTGATGGGTTTTGTTCAGGACCCCATACGCCTGAGTGTATATATTCTAAAACACCCTTGGAGCTGTGAGTTGACCTTTTGAAGCACAATCTGGTGCTTTTGCCCAAAGTGCCGGTTTCACAAAACTTTAGGCTTGTGTTTATAGTTTCAGCCAGCAATTTTTGTTTTTGCAGCTCTGTCAACCCTTTTTCACTCACATGTCCTAGCCTTCTGTGCCACAAGTCTAGGGAGTTTACTGATTCATTACAAACCAGAGATGATCCTCCAGATACTGTCTTAGCCTCGAGGACATATAACCCATTCTGGAGATGACCTTTCATGACAGTCAGGATTCCCTTTTGAACTCTCATGATGTTGTTTTCTATTTTCACTGAGCATCCGGACTTATCCAACATTCCAATGGATATAAGGTTCCTTTTCAAATTAGGAACATACCTTACATTCTGAAGTGTCCTAGTACAACCATCATGCATCACGATTTGAACATTACCAGCTCCTTCAATCTGACATGATTGGTTGTTACCCAAAAGCACCTTTCCATCGAGTTTTTCACAAAAGTCTTGTAACCACTCCTTTCTTGGTGTCATGTGAAAGGAGCAACCCGAGTCAAGAATCCATTGATCACTTGAGTCATTAA